>VXBL01005071.1:248256-310749 GCA_013400195.1 Aramus guarauna
TGGGCCGCCGCTTCCTCGGCGGGGCCAGGGCAACCGGCGGGCCCTCAGGGCAGCCCGGCGAGGCGGACGGCGCCCCTCGCCATCACCGCTGTAGTAGTAGTAGTAGGAGAGCACAGATACGTACAGGACTGGCGCACAGCAGGGCGGCAGCGGCAGGCTGAGCCGGGCAGGGACATCCCCATCAATGGCAGCCATGGAGCTGAATCATTTTGGGTATTAAAGAGACGGAATAAGGAGGGAAGAAAAGCAGCAGCCCAACAAGAGAGTCCATGAAAAGGAGGGAGGGAGGGAGGAAGGGGGAGCCAGCCAGGCAACCTCTCTCCTCCCTCTGTGTCTGGCTGTCTCTGGAGGAGGCTCCGCTCTGCACGCTCTTCCTTCCCCGTCTGCCTCCTCCCCCTTTATAACAGGCGGCACCCGCTCTTCCTCCGCAGAACCGCGCCTGGGATCAGTCCTCCTCCTCCCGCGTGCGCGTCTGCCCCGTCCTTTCTTCCCTCCGAGCCTCTCCCGGCTTCCCCGCCGCCGCGGGTCTCTCCCCCTCCCGGCCCCGTCTCCTCACGGAGCGCTGGAGGAGGGCGCTGCGCGGAGCTGCAGGGGGGAGGGGAGAGCTCGCTAAAGGGGAGGGGAGGGACAACGTAAGATGGCGGCCGCCGCGCATGCGCGTCCCGCTGGCAGACATAAAGCCCGTCTGGCCGAGGCTGACGGAAATAGGCTCGGCTCGCGTGGCGGAAATTGCCGAGCGAAGCCGAGGCCGGGGAGGGGGAAGGGCGAAGAGGGGGTGTCCCCACGCGGCGGTACTCCTGCTGGGGAGGGGGCGCCGGGCAGGGCTGTGGTTATGGCGGGCGGGCGGGCAGCCCTCGCTCCGCCGCCTCGCCACCCGCCCTCCCCAGGTGCCCCTCTCTGTCTCTTCACCGGGCCCGCAGCATGACTGTGTCTCACATGACCCGCNTGGGGAGGACGGTGTCACCGGGCGGTGACTGGAGGCCCCAGGTGCTGCCACCGCGGCAGGGTGGGAGGTGCGAGCCCGGTGCCGGGGCGTGCATTGAGGCGTTGTCGGGGACGCGGGCTGTGGCGGGGGGGGAGTACCGCCAGTGCCGAGGGGGAACGGCGCCCGGAGGTGGCCGAGTCAGGTGAAATCGTTCATCTGCGTTCACAAGCGACACGTGTGTGTGGAGGAGCTTCTGATGGGAGCTTGAGAGGAAACGCACCAAAGCACCGCTCCAAAAATGATGCAGCTGAAAGGTGGTTTTAGGCTACTAAATTGAACTGAGGTGAAATTCACTGATCTTCCCTCGCTGTTTCAGGGCCAGCATCCTGCTGGGGAAGAAAGACCACATGGCCCCCTCAGAGCTGGGTGGCGAGGCCTGATGGGCTCATCACAGCAGCATCTCCTCATCATGGAGCGATGTCTGAAGACGCTCGAGGGATGCGTGTCCGCCAGGAGATATTCTTGGCATCCTTGCAGCTGTTGGCATGCACAGAGCTGCCCAGCAGGTAGGCAGGTGTCTCATGGCCGTACCAGCCCAATAGATTCACACCATCACTGTTGCTTCACCACTCCCATCAGCAGGACCCTCTCCAGGAGTGCTTTCAGAGCATTACAAATTGGGATGCCCAATTTATCATGGAGAGGGGGACAGGTTCACACCCTCTCTCTGTTTCTCCATGTGGTAGGGTGTGCACTAGTGCCCAGAGAGCTGCTCACGTTCCCTGCCTGGCAGCACATTCTCATCTCCAACACAGGTATTCATGAGCTGGTGGAGGCATCTCAGAGGCTACTTTGAAATTGGTCTGGTTGACTGGCTCAGGCTGATTCTGTAACCTGACTGTGAAGCCCACTGGTTAGGGTAGTCAACAGGGCACGGGCATAAAAAGAAAGCTTGATGTTTGCTGCAGTGAATATTTAAGAACATCATGAAGAGTCATAGAACCTTAACGGGAAAGAAGTTGTAAGAGTCTGAGATGTTATATCATATAGCTGAGTCATTAGAGAGTTGTTGTGGGAGATGTAAATGTTAGTTCCTTCAGGCAGGGAGGAAATTTGAGTCTCCCATGTTCAGTGTGTAGCATTTAATCACTGAGGTACTAGGAAAGCTGTTTTTCTAGTTCCATTTTGTGAAAAGGGTGAGGATTCAAGGTTACACACACAGCAGGAGCTTTTGCAGCCTGTTCCTGAATTTCACCCTTCCATTTTGCCTCTCCTTGTTAACCTGGCTTATCTAGCTCTCACTCTATGTGGGGACAGGAGTGGCTTTGAGAAAATCCTGCTTTTGCAAGCCTAATTCCTTTTATGTCTGTAATGCAGGCATTCAGCTCACGGCTCCAGGTACCCCAAAGGTAGACTTACAGCCCTTGTTCCTTCCATGGCTCTAGGACACTGCCTGTATGCAGACAAACAGTACAAAACAATTGACACATAAATAAGATTCTGCCTTTTCTGAGAGCAAGACAATCTTATTTTTTTTAAAACTGATAATCAGATAGAACAGCTTGAAGACCATACTACCTGAACATGAGCTCCCTCCAGTAAAGGGCCTTTGTGTAATCCTCACAGATTTCAGGAAAGCCTCACAAAAGTGCCCACAATCTCTCTACATCTTGATGCCTGATGCAACACTGATGCCTTATGTGTGTCTTTAATGAGATACTCACACGTGTAAACATTTTTGAGATGAGAGCCTGAGGTTGCAAGCCAACTTCCATTATACATTCCTGTTCTGTCTGCTTATAACTTTCCCAGAACAATTTCCTGGAGGAATTAAGTCTTCTATGATTAGTCCCAGCTCAAAGATAATTTTCTGAATGTTTGAACAAAGTCCAACTACTTTTAAAGCGCATAGGCTATGAATACAGATGAATCTGTTTCTAACCTTAAAAAATTACACAAAAGTAACTCAAAAAGGATTGAGTTATAAAGTTTGTATGCACCTAATAGACAAACCTGAAAAAGAATTGAATTAAAACAGTAGTGTTGTCATTGGTTAAATGCTTGCTTTTGCCTACACTAACTTAAATTAATTTTGAATAGCTGGTAGTCTGTTGGGCTATAAACCTCTCAGTACAGCCTGTGAAACAGTTCTTTAAGTTGAGTCTGTATAGTTCTCTTATTATGTAAGAGAAACTGAAGAAAAAGTGAAATTTAGGTAACAGTGTTAACTTGTTTGCATAATGTGGGCACTGGTCAGTTAACAATCCAAATGATGGTCTAGACTAGAGAAAGCACATCTGCAGTGGCATATTTGAAATTAATTTTTTTATGCTCTTTATGAATATGAACATTTTCATGTGACACCATTTTATTCTTCACTTACCAATTTTCATCAGCTATATGCTTAGACTTTCTTTCATTTTTTGTAAGCCTTAGTCTAAACATGAAAATGGGATTCTCAAATCAAAGATTCCTTTTCATATCCATTAAGGCAAGCATAATTACCTAATAATTATTCCAAACAAATCCACCTGTTTTGGTTTTTGGTTTTTTTTAAATGAAGTTTATGAATTGACTAGCTGGAACCAGAGGTGCTTGTGTCATTGCTGGCTGGATCCAGCACCTTGGTCACTGCTCATTGCTGTGGGGCAGACAGTCCTGCAATCCCTTCATCACCTCAGCTGGAGACTAAAGACTTCTGGAGGGTTGCCAGCGTAGAGGAATCCCCTTGGATTGCATCTCCTACATGCTTCCAAATGAGCAAGCACAGATGGGTTTGATGCAGCCCTTGCTGCCAGGTAGGGAGAGCACGTGTCTGGAAGAACTCCTATTTTAACCTTAAAATCTTATCATTAAGGTTAGTGGAAGAGAACAAGACCTTCACAGTGTAAATATTTAGAGATCTGTGTCCCATGTATGTAATATGTCTTCAGACAGGAAGCAACAAGCCTTGTTACCACCACAGGTTCTACAAGGGTACCAGAAGAAGCAGTATTTTAGTATTTTCTTGCTTTGGCTCCTTTACTGTTTAACACAGTTGTATGCATTCATCCTAGCATATGCAGTAGTTTATGTCTTTGTACAGAGTAATTATAAAGCCAACAAACAGGAATACTATGGGGTTTTTACTCAAGACAGAATCATGGCAAATCAGTCTCATGTGTATTTTTAAATCCCATGTGACTGCTTCATAAATAATTTTTTAAAAACTTTAGTGACAATTTTTTTATGACATGAAGCTGCCATTGTTAGTTCAGACAGAAGGCTTTTCTGTGTTCATTAATATTGCTGACTGTAGTCTCTAAGTTGATTTGCAAAGATACACGCAAATTTTTTTCTTCCTTCTTACAGAAGTGCTCATAAGAAAATTCTCACCTTTCAGCTCTGAAAAAGTTGCAATTCTGCTTCTGCATTTTCTTAGAAAGTTCAAGTCAAGTCTTGATCTTCCTTTCTTGTTTTGTTTTTAGTTGGCTGGTTAGTTGGTTGATTGGGTTTACTGACTGATTCCAAAACGCCTACTGAGACATTTTGCAGTCCTTATTTTAATTCTTATGAAATAATGTTGAACTTTTTGGAAAGGGAAGCTTTCTCACAAGTTTTTGTTAAATAAATACTTGCAGAAATCAACAATTCTAGCAATCTTTAAAAAAATCAACTTCCTTTACACTAGTCAGGTCTACTCCAATGCCAGTATACTCAAAAACATATCTTTCTAGATCATCTGGAAAAGTTGTTTTAAAATATTCATTATACCTGCACTTGGGGAATGTGGCCAAGTAGGTTTTTGGTTTTGTTTTTGTTTTTTAATGGGGATTGCATTCAAATTCAGATTTTTATGACAGACTTCTAGAAGCTTTATCATCACTTTAAACTGTATAGACTATAGGTGTATAGGCTATGTGCATTGCAGGAGCAAGGGTTAAAAGTAAATCCTCCACCAGCCTGTGATTGATTCATTACTAGCCAAAAGATCACCATGATTTTATCACTGTTTTCATCTTGCTCTTCTTTATTTCCCCATTTTCACTTGCATTTGTAGTCAACCGATAAAATTGCATCTTACAGCATCTTTCTGCAAAGTTCTGGAAAGTATTTCTCAGATACCTCAACCTACAACTGTAACGGATGTAGTTCCACCATAGTCTGAGATAATTTATTTAATTGTTTGTAGAGTACAGGTCTTAGATTGTTAACTGTTTGATCTTTGATTAGTCAGCCAAGTGGTATATATAATTAAGCTGAAGATCAAATAAAATACATGATCAAATCATTGAAAAACGGTCCAGTTGTTAAATAGACCCTACCTTTTTTTTTTACCTCTGGAAAATCTATGAGCAAAGTAGCAAGTCAAACTGTTTTTTATATTAGTTTTAGTTTTTTTTAATTAATCATAAACATGTGCACAAGACTATTTAAAAGTGTTGGAAATGTGAGCTCTTAGTTTGTAGTTCTCAGTCACAAAGATTGTGTGGAATTGTTTTCTTTTGACTGATCCTTAACCCTGATAGAGGAAAGCACTTAGGAAAATGCTTTGTTTAAGAATGCACTTTGTGTCCCCTGACTATACTGGGAATTCTGTGATGCCTAAAAGCTCTACAACTTATGTGTGGTTTTCTTGAAGGATCAGAGGTGAATGTGTCTGTTGTGATGAGACACAAATCTTTAAAATCTCAGGCTAGAAATAAAGATATTTTTGGATATTTTTTTCCCCTGAAGCACTAAGCTTGTTCAATGCAGAATTCTCTGGAAAAGCAGAATGTGCGGCTAGTAAGTATTTAGCACAGCCACACAATTTATGTCATTATATTATCACATAGTAACTCGAGGCAGACAGGCTGTCCTAGTTGTGAAGGGTACAGAGAAATCCTTCTTGAACTCACTTAATTGTCTGAATCTTGTGTATCTAATTTTGATCTCCCTTTCGGCTGTGTCAACAGTATTTCTTCCCATCTAAAACATATTCTGTGGAAGCAAATATTTGTTTGCACGAATCCAGAATTTTCTATTGGACAGGACTTGAGCAAACCTAAACTTTGGCGTTTATATGAATTAGTCGTAGTGTAACTGAACTGCTTACTGAAAGCAAGCACAGACTGGTTATGAGCACAGTGGAAATAAACACAGTTTTTATGAGTAGTCACATTGTATGTTTTTTCATAACCCAAATAATAAAAATCACCTATATTATTTTTCTGCTATAGGACATACAAACTTTTTCACAGTAATAGTAAAATTAATTCCTCCTCTTCTGATCTTTGGGTTTTTTTCCTGCTTTATAATTTTTCAGCCCTACTTTATAATTTTTCAGGCATCCTTTCTTTGATTATCTCTGCATTTTAAATTACTGTCTGTGACACTTTTGTACACATACACTGATAAGCCCTGAAAAGTCAAATTGAATGTCCTTGTGACAAAAGTCAGTGGGAAGCAGGTTTAGGATTTCCAGCTCAAGCACCAGAAAAAATTGCCTTTATCAATTTCAGTAGAACAAAAGATGTGCAAAGTCCTGACAGTTCAAACACATAGTCAGAGGCTTAACTTCAGTCATGTGAATAGTCCCTTTGACTGTTAACTTTTGGTCACTAAATCCCTAAAAACTTAACATTAAATGTGTAAATATTTGTAAGTTCAGAAGACAAAAAGATGAGGTATGTGCTAAGGTGCGGTCTTACGGAGCCTTATGATTATGTTGACCTTTAGTTGGTAACAGTGTTGAGTCCTTATCAAGAAGAAAGTTACTCCATATGCTGCCAGACCAGGTGTTCCTCTCTATTTTTTGAAAGATGCTTTTTGTCTGATAGGATCTTTGTGTCTTAGCTTAAAAGCCAGCCCTGCAATATTTCACTACTTTAGGATCAAGCCACATTACCTTATTTCCAGTTTTACCACTCATTAAGGCATTTTAGCCATTGTTAGTAAGAGAGTAGAAAATTGCCAATTTTAAATAGGGCATCAAGCAAGAATGCATGTTTCTATTGATTGGAAAGTGCTTTATTTCTTCTCAGTCTTAATACCTTTATTAGTAGTTTAGCACGGAAGCACTGATGAGAGTTTAAAACCCATTGGGGTTACTTGCCACATCTCACTGCCAAGTGAATTCTTAGATAATAAACAAGGAAAGGCAGAAATAGTGTCAAAACACGCCTCTGACTGTGCTGATCAGGTAGCTCGTTGTACTTGAATAAGGGGCAGTATGTCAGTGTGCCTGTCCCGTGAGACGAAATACAGCAAGTCTGTGAGCAAGTGAATTGCTTCCCGCAGCTAGCACCCCCTGCCCGGTGTCTCCCCAGTGACTCAGTTGTCTCTTTTAAACCATCTGTAGGAAGCAGGAGACAAATCATGGTCAACACGCTAAATCTAGCTCAGAAGCACCCAGAGCGCTTGCTCTCGAATTGACAGGTGTCTTCTCAGCAGCTACTGAGGATGGTCAAAGGGGAATCCTCGGTGAGAGGACTTCTAACAGCTCCCTGTTGGCGTGGGCTGCAGGAGACAGTGCTTTTTTACTTCATACATAGAGGAAGAAGTTAATTGGATACAAATGAAATTCACAGACATGAAGATGAGAGGTGGTGTGGAAACCAGACAGGTCCAGGAAATAACATGCGAACTTAATATTTCCAGAAAAAGTACATTTGCTTAGTTCACACGCTTAGTAAACACAAAATTAGATATGATTTTGGGATATAAAATGGATATAAAGTAACATTTATAATGTTTGGTGGCATTTGTAAAAATGCTGTTGCCGGTATACCCTAGGAATTGTAATAATTTAACGACACTGTGGTACTAGAAGTATATTGGAGAACTGGAAATAGTTCAGAGAAATGCCACAAAGGTGATGTTGGAAAGAGTTTCACTCATGATGTGCATTTGTTTTTCAAGTGTCTGCAGGTTGAGGCATTAAATCACCAGATAATAATCTCTCACTATTTAAATGAGGGGGGTGATGTTTCAGACCCAGATTCAGCTCACCCCCCAGTGAGGTACCTGAATTAGAAGTGTTGCTGTAAAATTTCTTGTAGAGAACAGGAACCTTCACCTACAACCTCTGCATCCTCTGGAGCTGCTCATTTCTCTCCATTGACTGCTAGGAGAGCCCAGGGTAATTACATCTCTCTCAGTAGGGACCCAGAGTTAGGTGAGAGGTATGTGAGCCAATGGCATAAGAAAAAGAGTATTTAGACTGAACATCAGAACAAACAGTTCTGAAGATAGACTGGGCACTTAACAGTGAAATGCACCCTGTGAGAAAGTGATAGAAAATCAATTACAGGGACACTCAAACTTAGCCAGGATAAAATACTAAAAAATTGACTGTAGAGTATAATCCTATGCTGATCAAGAGAGGGTTTATATAATACGATAGATTATTTCTACCATTAATATATACAATACTCTTATCTGGCAAAGGACAATAATCTATAATTGAAGGCTCTTACTGAATACCAGGATTAAAGTGACAGGTGATTATCCAGTTCAGGAAAGAATGTGTTTTTATTCTTCAACGTTATTGTGGAGAATAAATTCACATTCCTTATATAGGTAAATATATGTATGTATATAAACTTATATATCTAAATAGTTATGTATGTGGTTTTATATGTGAATATATATATTATATTACAATTTTATTTTTTTGCCCTAACCAAAGCTTGGTAGTGCTTTCAGTGTCTGCTAATTGACACTTCTGCATGCCCCTGCTGTCAGATACCATTAGCTGAGGGTGCTCTGACCCGAGGTCGGCCTGGCCTGGGCAGACAAGATCTCCTTCCCATGGTTCTTTTCTTCGTTCGCACAAAGCTGCACAGCTCGCTACAGTCCACGCAGACATGACCTCCCAAACCAAACGCTGGCAGGTAGATGAAAACGGATTTGTGGGTTCAGCCCTGGCTTCATGTTGCAGACCTTGCCTGCTCTTCTTTGCTCTGGCATCCGCTGCATTTGGAGGCGGGGATGCTGCATGTTCATTTAAAAGCTGTTTAAGAAAACCAAATGTATATCCTGCAAATTTCTTCATTGTTCAGCTTCTATCATCTATTCTAACATAGCTTTAACCTGCCATTTAAATTATATACCATGTTCTTCAACACACTGAAATTCAGTTGTTGCTGTGCTGATTCTGTTTTTTTTTCTTAGTTTGTCTTCTATCCTACTTTTCACTTCTCTTTTTATTTAACTCTTTCTCCTTTCTGATGCTTGGATTATTTTCTTTCTCTGTAAAACTTCCCCTTAGCTCAGATCAGCTCAAGCACATCCCTGCATAGCTGCCACCACTTTCAAAATACTGCTTTCGGACTTCCAGTTAGACCAGCTTCTTCTCCGGTAGGGTCACAGAGAGGTTATGCTGCTTCTCAGCTAATCCTCTGAGGCCTAGAAACAGGTTTTTCAAGCAGAATAAATAACTCTGCTGAGCCATTACACTCATTACAAAGTGTTAAATAGCTGATTTCAGTGGTTTTGTAGACAATGATGAGTGAACACTGCATTTTGTTTCTTTTTTTAGCTTGCTTTCCTAAGGAAACAAAGCTTACACAACTGTTCTGCCTGGCTGTCCGTCTGCTTGTCTGTCAGCTTCTCTTTAATAACTTTGAACCTGTTGATTTCAGGCTGGGATAGAGATCACAAAGGTATGTTGTCCCTGAAGTTTGTGCATTACTAGGGCTTGGGAGAGGACAAAGCCCTAACACGCTGCTCCTGTGGCACAAAAGGCATCCCCACAACTATTCGGGACAGCACTGTCCACGGCATCGCAGTCCAGCCTGTGGGGTTCAGCCAAAGAGGAGGGCTACCTTGGTGAGGGGAAAGGCATTTATGAAGTGGAAAGGAAGGAGGCCTACTCTGTATGGAGGACAAAGGTCTGTAGGCGACTGACTTTCATTATTGCGGCTGTTCGTGGAACAAGTGCATTTATGACAAAGAAGAAAGCATGCAAAAAGTTTCCTTCACAGGAGTCTCTCTCTTCTTGGAAAGAGTGTATGCATGTAATAGACTCACAGTGTGAGTGTATTCATTTTTCAGTTGGGTGGCTCAATCTTGGATTTGGGTCACTAGGTGCCACTGAAATACAAACAGAAGAAGTTAATAATATTGCAGCAGGAATGTTAGACTTCATCCTTTGGTACTCTAGAGATGGAGCCTACAGCTTGTAATTTTGAGTCCTCCTGAGCATTCAAGTTTCCAGCTCCTCACAGTCTTAATCTTCTTCTCAGCATTGCTACAATTTTCAGCTGTTTATTCTCACAGGAGGTTGGTCTCCAGATATCCAGTATCCAGATACTCAATATTTGTCCTCTATCTCTCTTTGTGCTGTGGAAGATGAGACTTTGCAGCTGCTGGTTGACAGGCTTCATAGTCTAAGATTTTAATGTCTTCATGCTTTAGCTCTGGAAGTCATGGTCTGAAATCTCAGTCATGACCATGAATAGTAAATAAGGTAAATAATCTGATTCACGTGTTAAGCAATAAAGGTGCACGTAATTACGTGTCTCAAAAAACTGATCACAGTGGCAGCTAATACAAACAAACTAAAGAACAAAATATGAACAGCTAAATGAACTCTAAAAAACCCAATTCATGCATCTTTCATCCAGGGCTGAGAGTTGCTATGTCATATATGAAATGGGTTGCTGATGGGAGTGAATTCTAAATAAGGTGCCATCAGCTAAACAAGTCGTTCTGTCAGCAACAGATTTAATGAGACCTATTTCCTGGGGGTTTGCACTTCATACTTGGATTCTCTGTTGCCTAATATGGTAGCAACCTTGATCCAAGCGTTTCTTGTGGATGCGGCACTCCTAACTCCTTTCGTGCGGAGTTTCTCTGCCAGTGGCTGTACTAAATCAAATAGTCCCAGGGAACATTTCTGGCCACTTGAATTCGGTCCTCTGTACTGTCAAATTGTCTGAATGGTGCTTGGCATGGTGCCGGCCTGTGCTCATAGCAGTCTCCTAAATGGCTCCTGAACACAGTTTGGGAACAAGCTTTGGCCAAGGCCTTTTCCAGCAGCTATTTTGCATTTGGCCACCCTGTTTTGGATGGCAAGAGCACTTAGTAGTATATGGCATGGGCTGTTCAGTGCCTGCTGCCCTTAATGGAAGAAAATGGTCCTGGAAAATCTCATGTAGGAGTGTAGACATAGTGCCTGGTATCTAACAGGAGTCACACCTTTTCCTCAGGACTACTAATGCACTAATAGAGGTTTTATCAATTAACTAACTGCCTATTTATACAGACCCATAGGAAATACAAGGGTTAGAAATCTCTGCTCTGCTGTCAGATTTAGCTGGAAGTGGCTGAGAGCTTCAAAGTTATTAGTATGGGATGGACAGTGATGGGACGGGGAATTCATAGACAAGCAAATGTACACATGCATTTGTGCATGTATGTGTGCTTGCATAAAGGCTGCAATCACAAACCTTTCCTAAGGAAATCAGGCTAGAAATGTGGCGGAGAAACACAAACTGGTCAAATCTGGTAGAGTATGCTCTGTAACCAATCTCAGCTCTTTTGATGGGGTTTAAGTAAGGTGAGCTGTAATTTCTCAGGGAATCTGGCCCTTTGGAGCTCTACATTTGCTCAGGCCCTTTGAATGACTTCAGTTGAACTGAATTTTAAGCAGAAAAAAGGCCACTGAGTTCTAACACATACTTTTCGAACACATTGGACTACATTGCGTAGCAAGCAATCTATGACTGTGGGTGTGCACAGATGTACATGAGCTACCATTAAACCAGCTTGGGGACTCTCAGCAGTGTAGTAATCTGAAGCTTGACGCAGATAGTAGAAGCCACTTGAGTGATGGGGTAAATTCTTTGTTGATGAGCTTGTCTTGAGCTAATGCATATGTTAACATATGCATGGTGGCTCATACAGGGTTGGGTCAAGGATATCGCAATATGTCAGAATGGCCTGCACCTAGACAGTGCCAGCACTCTGCACAGTCTAAAGGTTGTGCTGTTGTTTCTGTCCATTTCCAGCCTGAAGTTGCAAAGAAAACCTTGAAAATATGATCCACTGTAAACTTGGGGAGCAAATCTTCCTGAGTCTGCAGGCAACTGAAACAAAGGTTGCAAGCGGCAAGAAAAGAGCTTGTACATTCTGTAGCATGAAATCTTCAAGAGGAGGGTTTAAGAGGTCAACAACGTTAGCTGGTTCACATCTGGTCTCTTCAGTAGATATAGTTTATGTTCACAGCCTGAACCTGCTTCTCATGCTTCCCTTGATATACTATCCCTCCTTTCATCCTGCTCTCCCAATGTCTGAATGTGGAATTGTTGATACACTACCAGCTGGGAGTAGTTTATTTATCCTGCACAAGGGGAAGAATGAACATGTGAACGTTGGTTTTTCACCTGCATTCTGAGCAATTTCCAAACAATCTGCTCTGAAAAAGAGAAGATTATTCATAAATTTCCATGAGGACTCATGAAAATCTAGGTTCTTCATGGTTTGGATGGTGACTATGAATTTTTTCTCTGTATCAGGAAATAACAGAGGATCAAAGTGGCAGCCTTAAAGACAGGATGGTGCAGTTGGTGGTGGTACAAGACATTACAGGCTGTCAAGATGCTATTGTTCTGGGCTGTCAAAATTAAAGACAATTTATGCATTGTAAGGGCAGGCTAAATCAAGGCCTTGCAACTACAGAAGAACCTAAACATTATAGTAGTCTAGCTGCTAGAAATATCTCATTGACTGAATGTTAATGCATCTGTGGGATTTTCAGGAGCGTGCATTGAGGGCAGCAGAAAATGGAATGGAGTTTAATCTGGAAGGAGACAAGAAAATGATGTCTTTCTCTGTTAGAATCAAAGCCAAGGAGAATTTGGACGCTTTCCATTACTTAGGACTGACTCAGCCTTTTTTGAATTTAGTGTAGTATCTATTGCAGAGATGCCAACAAAGCTATCCATCAAAATGCTGGGAGGAAAAAGCACAGGTGCTCTCCTGCCCCAGCTATTTATAGGAAAGGCTTGCAATTGCATGTGATACAAATGCCCTGGTTGAGTTTTTACATTCCAGAGCCCTAAATCCAGTTCTTTGGCTGAAAACACAGCTCAAAATTTATAATTGACTATCAGTTGTAGCTGTTTAGCAAAGCTGAAAAACCAGGAATTAAATTTAGCTACAGGAGACTGGGAAAAGAGAAGTAAATTTGGAAATCTTTGTAGAAAACATACTGGTTTGAGAGAAAGCTATTAGGGCACTAAAAAATTTGCATGGTATGTTAGTACAAGTATAACAATATTTTATCAAAACCTGTACATCCAGTCACATGCATATTTGGGATGCAGGAAATCCTATGGCTCCTAGATACAGACCAGGACTTGGATTGGCACATCTTTCACTAAACTTTTCAGATATTTTCTATTTGTTCTCCTGCTGTTTGAGGAAATCCCAGGTAAGCTCATTTTTTCTAAGATGATGAATGTTGCTGTGGGCTTCTGAAAGTTCTCATAATTTGTTAGTTCTTAAGGCTAAAAATTATAATAAGTATTGGAGATGTCTGGAATTAAATCAGAAACATTTGCAGCTGGCTGAAGGAATCATTTACAGCTTTGCATAATGATATGAACAAGTTGCTTCTCTTCTCAACATGACTGCTATTGTCTCAGTTGCCATGATAATTGTTTCAGTATATTTTTAACCACTTCTTTAAATAAGTCAAAGCAGATTGCAAAGTCAGAAACAAATAAAGCAATTTCAGATTTTTACCTCTCTCAGGAATCTTCCAGCAGTTCTGCTAAAACTAATGTGCAAATGCATTGACCTACTTTGGCAGAGACTTCATGAGAGTCTTACAGGACTTACGGTCTCTCTGCTATGTTTTTATTTCTTTGTATATTCTTTGAGCCAGTGATTTGTTAGAAATTTGTTAAATTGCTGGTGGACAAAAAAGTGCATATTTAGCAAAAAAAAAACCCCAAGTCCCTATTCTGTGTAGAGTGAGGGATTCTGCTTGACTCTATATAGGCTGCCTGCTCACCTGAGAAGTTAGTAGAAAAAACAGCATAAACAAAGGGCGTGGGTAACAAATGCCAGGATATTCAATTTTGCGGGAATACCAGACATCTTTAAAGCCTTGTCCTCAGCTGATCTAAAGAAATTCCATCCCAGCAGTACTCCGTTCTGTCTTATGCAAAAGGTGCTTGAATACCTTCAGGGAGCTACTAAGGTGGGTATGACTATACCCAGATTTTGGTGGCAACAGCATTTAATCCCGTGCCTCTTGTTTCCAGTGTGCACAGTAGTTAGAAATGTTACTGTAAGGAACTGATGAAGATAGACTTCCTACTGATGAAAGGTTTTTTCTACAGAGCACAAGTGCCCCTGCCAGCGAGGTGCCCAGCAGCGCTGTCCTAGCAGTGTGTCTATAAATAAAGTTCTGTGACCATTTTAGTCCTTTTGTTCAGCTGTATAGTAGAAAGTGAAAGCCCTATGTCTAATGTATTACTTTTTTTAACCTACTTTCCAAAAGATTTGAAACTTGGAAAATTGTCTTTTATGAGTGCATATTTTTCCCATTTTTTTTCTCTAAACCCCAGCAATTATTTCTGAATGATATGCAATTTCTACTATATTTGACAAAAAGGTAAGAGGTCCAAAACACCTTTAGTTTGTACAAGCTTAGTGCAAGTAGGGGAGAAAGGTTATAGTGTAACTTTCACTCCTGGTATGACATGAGGATGGACAGATAAGTGTAAGATAGAGAGAGAAAGTAAGAATATTGCATAGAAACCCTGTAGTCACAGCTCTCCCGAATTTCACCACTGCAGCTGGGAGGCACGCAGCTCCAGGGAACCAGGCTCACCTAGCCCTGCTGCAGATCAGCTTGCAACCCTGCACTGCAGCAGCTGTGGAGGGTGGTTGTACAGCCATTACAAATACAATAGCATATGTGATGATGACTTTATAATACTGACATAAGGTAGGTGGGGAGGTGACACGCCAAGCCCCACACCTACCATAACGTCATAAGGTCTCTGTGGAAAGCCAGCGCTAGTCTCCCGCAAATTCAGAGGCTGTCAAAGCACTCTGTGTGTAATTCTCTGTGTGGTGAGCAATGTTTACATTGCTATGAGGCTATCAGAAGTTCTGCGTGCAAGTCATGCCTTTTGGGAAGGGCAGTCTCATTCTGGAGCAGGAAGGTAAGCCTGGCACTGGCTGTACATCCTACATCCACACCACTTAAAACATTCTTAAAGGCTTGCAAAAATAGCGTAGGGTAGCAGCTTAGTAGAAGAAAAGATCCTGTGAATTCTGAAGTTCATTGGCACACAGTGAAATCCTGATACTGTTGGGTGCAATGGCAATCTGGGAGACTGGGGTACCAAACAAAACAGGACATCAGAAACCAGCTGCTCACTGGTTCTGGATCAGACTCCTGTGGTTAACATCATGTGTCAGAGAAAGTTCAAGCGACAGCTTGGGCATATGCAGCTATCAAACATGGTTTAAGTTCCTGGGTTGGTTTTTTTTTTAATGCTTTGCTTCCATAGCAATGTTTCCAACTCATAATCAAAGGTGCAAACCTTTACTTAGCTATAGTAAAACTAGCTGCTTTCATCTGGAATGTCCAAAGTGTCTGAAATGGATTTGAGTGAATCAGATGAGGTGTGGTATGGTTTTTTTTCCCCTGGTGGAACTGAGCCAAAGAGGCATTTGCAGGCAGAGTCTGTGGGTACCTTCAACCCCTGAGCAGTTCAGCAGTCCCAAGGCACGTCTCCTATCGGAAAGGTCCGTTTAAGAGCTGGTCTTTACACTGGGAGAGGTACTCAGAAGTCTTTTGCCTGGCTTATCTAGTGTGTCTCTGGTGAGGGTCAAGCAGTAAAACAACATCCCACAGCTCTGAGAAATATATATCATCAGCCTGTATGTTCACAGTGATTATGATGAGTTACTTGAAATATACAGACTAAGAAATACATGATTTTGAAAAAAAAAGTACTAATACTGGTTTCTTGAAGTGCTGAAATAGCACAAGATAAGCTTATCGAAGGAAAGCCTAGCTCCACTGAAATCAGTAGTTTTGTTTGTGACTTCAAAAAAATAGATAATTTCACCATAAACTAGTTTATAGCTTTCACTAGGTAGGGACTACAAAGTGAAACCATATCCCTGTACAGGTTTTTGCCACCTGTGTTTGGGTTGGGATTAGAAAGAAGTAAAATTTGCTCTGTTCTTTCCTTTCAGTCCTCTAATTAATTTCTGCTTAGATCCGTGCTGCCTTCTTTTGCTGCAAAGAGTGGATATTGAATTGTGATTGTATGTGTTGACAGTCCCGGCTTGAGCCGTCCCATGGGTTGGCTGAGATTTAACAATACATTTTTCCTCTGGTATTTTCTGTCACATGTTTTTTTTTTAAACAAACAGAAAAGACGCACTGTAAAACAACAAACAAAAGACAATTTCAGGTTTAGCATTTGCAAGATTATATAATTATATTGGCAACTCTCCTTTTCTATAATCTCTTTATGAAATGTATATTCTATTTTTTGTGCTATTGAGAGGAATAAAGGCAATCAAGGAACATTTCATTAAAAAGAATGACTCAGTTTACCTTTGGCCACAGACACATAAGCTCTGCCGACACTTTATAGAGTCACTGCCAACAGATCTGGACTTTGGCTTCAATCTGGAGGAAACAGACACCTGAAAATGAGCTCAGCTGTGCATCTACTCGCTGCCTTGCTAGCTGTGAAAACCCTGAGGAAATGTGCAGAGCAGTATGATATCACAGGGCAAATATTTGATGCCATCACATGTACCGTGGTACTTTGTGGTCAGAAGTAACCTGGTAAGGTAGCCCATTTTTTCCAAGAGAATTGCCTTATGGTGCAATTGGCATTGACACCATTGATCTGAGCTTGTTCCCTTTGAAATCAGTGATAAAATTCCTATTGTCTACAACAGGAGCAGTATGGAGCTGGGGAGACATCGAGCTAAAACACCACACATGGCTTTGAAAGGTAAGGAAGCATTAACGTCAGAATAATAACCTTCATTAAGTGTGACAAAAATCAATGTAATTTGCACTGTCCAGCTATTCAGCTTGTTGTACATGCAGATTATCTGCATCTGGTTATCACACTTAGTAATCCCAGCCTGGCACTGACTGAAAAAATGCTTTACAAAACATACAGCCCAGGGCAGGAGACTCCATAAAGTCAATGTTTTTATTGCTTTTCTTATTGATGTAACAACCCTCTTGTCATGTAGCTTTTCTTTTTTTTTTTTTTAAAGAGATGGAAAAAAAATAGATGATACAAGATGATAACGTAATGCACTGATTGCTGTTTGTCCATGGAGAAGCATAAACTTGACCCAGGATTTGGAATACAGCCAAGAAAACTGCTGAGAAGACAGATCCTTGGTATCCCGTGCTGCAGGTTGTCGTGGGACGCATTGCAGAGCCTGTCTGTGGGCTCCCTCTCCATCTCTGCAGGTACCAGTGTCTCCCTGTACAGGAATCACTGTGTTGGACACCAGAAATTAGCACCTACCACCTACCTTCAGGTGGCAGAAAGGTATTTGCAATTAAAAACTGCAGGCATGGTGGGTGTTACAAAATGAAAAAGTGATGGAGCAGAGGATGGTGGAACCATCCTAAAAGAAGCACTTGGATTACTGCCACCCCAAAAACCTACCTGAAACAGAAAACAAAAAACAACAACAAAAAAAAGAATACTGATAAAGCTGAATCAAGTCTTACTCCGAAAGGTCTCTGTGTTGAGGTGGTGGTGGTGCAAGCTCTTGCTGCTGGTCCATTAACTCACATGCTGCTCTGATCCCTGATGGCATCAACATTTAGTTCAGGATGGTGTGCATGCAGGGAGGAGGGAGAGGCAATTTTACTTGCTGCAGCTTGCAGGAACATTCTGGGTCCCCATATTCCTGTCCTGAGATCTGTTACTTCCAGAAGAAACAATGTCTGCACTTATTCACAGGAATTCGCCCGTGGGCTTGCAGGTTGAAGGTGACTTGCAGATTGAAGAGAGCTTGTAGGTCCATTCCATGTGGCCTGTTTTTTAAAAGAAAAGTGGCACAGTGCCTGCTGTAGACTAACAGTGTATGCTGGACGGAGGGAGCTGCCACTGATTGCAGAGGACAGACTGGCCACAATGGAGCTGGCCCTCCCAGCAGCACCAGTTGTCCCTGCAGTTCCCATTTCTGCTTGCATGGCAGCAACCACAATGTCACCTGGTCTTCCTCCTCCCCACCTGCAGCATCCCGGACCCAACCCCTCAGGCTGATGGGGAGGAGGTGAGGGCTGGCTGGGGATGAGGGAGGAGAAGGGCAAGCAGTTCCAGGTGCAGATCAGGAAGGAAGTGGGTGCATTGCAGAGTGGAGATGAGCAACCCCAAATCGCAGTGCAAGCTGTGTTGGCTTCTGAAGCTGGCCTCCTTCCTGGACAGGAACGTCAGCGCTGTACAGTGTTGTTCAAACGTCGTTGACAGAAAACCTAGTTAATCACAAGTGATGAGAAAAGCCTCGTGGGATGGGGTCAGGAGGAACAAACTTTTAAAACATACTGGGCAAAGCCTGACTGGCAGCTTCCCTGCTTGGCCTGCTGCAAGAGAAAATGTGTAGTACGTGCATCTGAACTCTCCTTCTAGAGGTCATGTACTGAAATAGTCTTTTGAGAGGATTTACACAAGCTGAATGGCTATATTTTATTTTTCTAATAATACTAGTATTTGTAACCAATTACCATAAAACCTGTAGTATAAAATACTGTGGCACGCTACTCAGGATTCATCACAGCAATGAGTCCACATGAGCTGGTTATGTTTTTATGTGCTAGGAGCCTGCTCACTGTAGGAGTTATTAAGTTACAGTGAACATAATGAAATGCTATAACACATGAGCCTGGATGGACAGGGCATTTCCAAGCAGACATCCCACCAAGCAGCAGGATTCAGGCTGCTAACAGGCGTTGTGACACTGGGCCTTTTTGCTTTCCTAAGCTCTTAGATAAATTAGCTTGTTATTGCTTCTTCCTCAGGCACAGCAGAAAGTTCGTACTGCGTATGTCTCTTAGCTGAATTAGGTTGGTGCTTGGCCAACCTTGGTCACAGAATTTTATTGGAGAAATCTCATGCTGTTGGCTGCAGTAAATGCTTCACAGGTGGGTGTTCATTACCAAAATACTTCAGATAATAGAGGGGTTATCGTTCAAACATTGTACTCAATAAAGATAACTGAACAAGCATGGCTGTAGCATTGGCGTAAATATAGAAAAGTATCTGTTGCAAGTTTCTCTTTTTCTATCTAGTGTCATAAAATATGAGATGGAGCGTAATATTTATTTTACATACCAGAAGAAAAATAGCTTAAATAGTAGTATTCATTATTCAAAAAAGACTTATTTTTCTTTGGTTGTAAAAAAGCCAAAACAATCTGTTATTTATGGTCCCACCAGCATTATGTACTGTCTGACCACACAGCACAGCTTGTATCTGACAGCTTGGTTGTAAGAGGACTTTCTTAGGAGGTGGAAAATCTCTTTGTACCTCAATCTAGAGGAGTTCAAACAGCGTCCACATCCCAGGAGACAACCTTAGCTCTGTAGATGGTGCAGTCTCTGTTCTTGCTGAATATAAACCACTCTGCAACACAGGTTCATGGAAGCAAGATGGTAGGACAGGCTGGCAGATAGCTTTGAAGGCTTAGGATTTAGGAACGGAGGATCTTAGGACTGGTTTTGTCATTAAATGCAGATGCTGCCTTGGGATCAAGGATTTGAACCTCAGGCTCTCCTGTCCTATACAAGTTCTTTGCTCTCTGGTGTTATTGTGCCATTTCATATGTGATCAGCAGAAATCAACTATCTTCCCAAGGTCATTAATTACAGAATTACAAATATTCAATATTCTTTGGGGGGTATGTTCATTTAAACTGGAAGTAGTATTTATTGAATTGTACCTCTCCTAATTCTGGCTCCTAGGAAGCGCACTTTCAATTCTTCATTTGAGGAAATCAACAGCTTTGTATCCTAACTACAGGCCAGAGGTTTATCCATGATGTTGACCAGAGTATTTTCCATTTCTATTGGTATAAACCCAGAACTACTCAGTTAAGATGCAGTGATTTACAGTAGAGGCTGATTTGCACAGTTTTAACCAATATCTGTCTCCATCCCAGTATTTCACACTTCTGAATGAATCTTGTAGAAATACTGTTCTGCAGGAGGCTGAATATCCCCCTTTCCAACTCAGAGTCCAGCCCACTGCTTACTGGAGTCTCTGGGAAGTTTTCCATGGCTTCAGGACGCACTGGAGCTGGCTCACAGTCTGTTCCTTTAAAGTAGCAAACTGGTTTAGCTAGCACAACCAGCGCTTTGCAGACAACTCAGCAATTACGGGATCATATAACTACAGTAAGAGGCTGAGCTGCAAATTACTGTAATTATGAATATTTCTGTTGCAAGGCAAATTTACAGCCAGATATG
Organism: Aramus guarauna; assembly: GCA_013400195.1. Classification (NCBI taxonomy): domain Eukaryota; kingdom Metazoa; phylum Chordata; class Aves; order Gruiformes; family Aramidae; genus Aramus; species Aramus guarauna. The sequence goes on from VXBL01005071.1 coordinate 268,632, forward strand.
TCATGTCAAAATTATTTTATTTTGTGGGTAATTCTAATTTTGCAATACATTTCTAGAACTTCATTTTCCTGTTAAACAGCATTTTAATTTGAAGAGCCTATTACAGCGGTTATGGTGGATTATTGTTAGAATTCAGAGGCAGATTATGAAATGCAAACATGCTCCATCACAGGCTAAATCCTGATCCCAGACAGAATGGCACAGTTGGGAATGGCGATTAATACCATTATAAGGGTATTGGACAGTGTCTCAGGATAGGCTCAATTGTCTCCAGTTCCTTCCATGTACCCAGAAAAGGCTCCTTCTCCAATAAAAGAGGAGAGACAAGCACTTCCAGAGAGCTCAGCTTTTTGGGGTGCTCATCTCAGAAAACAAAAGGTGAGACTGCTCCCAGTGTGGGTAGCTGGCTTCAATGCCAAAAACAAAGCAGTGGGTCTTTTGTATGGCTTTCAGCAAGTCACTTTATCTCCTAGTGTCCTGTTTTTTTCACCTGTACAGGGAACACTACAGACATGTTTTGGGAGGATATATTCACTGACAGCATTTAGGTTCCCAGAAACTTTGGTAAAATGGTCTTGCTCATTAATACAGTGGCAATTTCCCAATCATTTGTTTATCTCAGCCAAACATGAGGTAATCTACACCACCTCTGAGCTTTCTACAGGATTTTGAAAGTGGTACAGACTGCAAAGTGGCGATTTCCACAGGTTTAAGTCTTGCTGAGTGTACCCAGGTTCCAGCTTTAGTACCATTTTTAAGTAGACTTCCCTATTTCCTAAACATCAGCCTCTTCAAACTCTTCATGCAGCTTCAGGTGCTACCCAAGAGTTACTAAGGATGTTACTAGTAAGGAAGTTGCTACCCATCTTTGGGGGATGACGTGAATGAGCAAGTAGCTTTTCCCTGCCCCATCCCTGATTGATATCGGGCAAGTGCAGCAGCTTCACCCAGCTCTCTGGTCAGCGCAGGCTGTGACCCAGCGTCAGTGGAAAGAGCTGCGACCTGGGGCCATCAAAAGCAGGAATGACCTTGTCACCTCTGTCTTCGCATCTAGTTATGTTAGGCTCCCTCTCAGAAGAAAGCCAAAAAAAAAAAACCCTCCCTTGCCAGCTTGTTCATTAGTAGTTAATGAGACAGGCTTGACCCTCATTTCCCCCCGCAGCTGCCTCCCTGTTGATTGCAGGGGGCTAGAGGCATGCATGGCATGCAGGACCAGGCTTTGGGGCACGCTCCCAGCCAGTCCCAGGTGGAGCTGGTGACCTGGGCTGGTTTTTTTTGGGAACAGCTGCAGGCTGGGGCCATAGCTGTGAGTAGCTAGTGCAGTAGCTGGCAGCGCACTGCACTCAGAGGGCTTGCACCACGGAGGTGTGAGTAAGAGGTGCTACAAGACCTCTGACCTGGCGATGTGGGGTGCTTTCGCTCTGTATCCCTAAAAGTTTTGGACTCAGCAGTCACCTCTGTGATACTCAGGAGCTCCCAGGTCTAATAGCCTATCCCTGAGAAATTAAAAATTTATTTTGTCTTCTTTTTCTGATGCAGAAGTAACGGATAAAGATATGGGGCTGCAGATTTACTTCCAGTGGACTTGGTTTTCCTGTTGGCTCAGGTGCCCCGCGAAACCTCTCATCTAAATTTTAGGTGCATGGAGACAGATCCAGAGCATGGGAGTGAAGACTTGGTCTCAGATACACAGCAGTTTCATAGATGAGCCTCGCTCACTGCCTTACTGGTTTGCAGCTGCTCCCTGCAGTTTGTGTTGTACTCACAGATTATTTTCATGCACCTCATCTAGGCTTTAAGTTGAGCAGCAAGGCACTGACTCTAACCAAACAGTCAGTGATGGGATTTTCTCTTGATGAAACATTGGCCCCCGAGGCTAACACAAATGTAGTACAGACTTTCCTGCACAATGGCTGTACAAGCAGCCTTCCCCTCCAAAGACAGGACCGTACCCACAAACCAGTCGGTGCCACTGAACCCATCCCATTTCTGAGGTGCCATTTGCAGAATTCTACCCCTTAAAAGTCTGTGCCTTTATTTTAAAAAAGAATTTCAGTCTTTTCACTCCCAAACACTGTAACATACAAGAAGCTTCACAGTGGAGCTGGAAATTGCCTTTGCTGGTCCCTCTTGCCTGCACAAACACTCTTTAGAGAGGTGCTTTGTTCCAGCAGGAAAATCAGGAGACCTTCTCAGAGAATGAGCCTTGTAACCAGGCTGCCTGGGACAGAGAGCTCTAACAAGTACAGTGGTGACTGGGAAAAAAAGATTTTTCAGACACTGAAAGGGTTTAATGAAGAGCAGAGAGTAAAATGGTATAACAAAGTATTGACATGTCGTTAACTTCTGCATTATGTCATAGCCAAATCACTTAGCATTAGAATTCCATGTGGTCTGGCCTTATAAACATCCCTTCCAATGAGGCTAATTCCCATCAGCTTGACGGCCGAGACCAGATAGTCCCCTTCACGAGGTACCAGTTATTTATTCTGTGCACTCCAAAAGTCAGTGGGTCCTTTTGATATGCAAGATAACTGCTAAATTAGCAGCTGAAGGACTACTGCTGCTTTTTAAGCTCCAGCCTCAGCAACAGACATTCCCAGCTCATCACTCCTTAGCTCATTTCTTCCTGTGGCAAAACTGATTTAAGTGATTCCTGCCCTGGCTGCTGCTTTCTACCTCCATGCTGCAATTTGCTGACCTGCACTTGTGCGGGTGCAATCGTTTGGTGGGGTCAAGCAGTAAGTCAGGTCACTGAAATGTTAGCACTCGTCCATGGGATGCTTCAATGACTTCATCCAATCGCTAGGCAAGAAGCTGGTTGTCCCAGCATTTCCTTCTGATGTTCTTCTGTATGGGCAACTTCTCAAAGGTGTCCTTCCACTGCCAAGGAGGTCTACTCAAACCACCGGGCAGAGCACCACACCTGCATAAACTGCTGTCCTTTCTCATATATGGCAAACTAGATTAAATTCCTCATGAAATTCACTAGCAATTAAACTCATAATTAATGTAAATAGCCAATTTAAAATATACCCAAGAGGAGATATTTAAATACACACTTACTGGTCGTTTATATTCTAGTACATTATATTAGGCTGGAAGATCCATTTATTATTAAGCTTGCCCAGGACTTCACATTAAATAAAATTGTAACAGTTGTTATGCAGAATTTGTTCATGCTGGTTATCTGCCTCAAGCAAAATAGCCAAATATTTTAGTTAGCTATAAGAGTAAAGATAGGAAAATGCACATGATCTCTTGTGAAATAAACGTTCCCTCTATTTCCTTTGAAAATGTGTGGTGAAAACTGATGCATTTTTCAAATTTAAGAAGTGTAAATGAGATCAGTCTTCTTGTTTTTGTCTCTGACCTCACATTTGTGCTGGACTACTCAGACTGAGGGATAGGTATCATGGTAGCTATTTTAGGTGTATAAAAATGATTAATCTAAGGATGTGTCTACAACACAGTTCTTGTTTGCACTAGGAGAGTGCTTCTGAAGTGCATCCCCCAGGCATCACCACTTTCCATGCTATGGTTTGCATCACAGAGTGTTCTTGGAGGTAACAGCTGGATCCCTTGCTGATGAAACTAAACTAAAAGATGTGCCCTAGGAACACATCTGGAGTGCTAATGGGATGAGAGAAGAGTGAGACCAGTGTGTATAGTGTAAACATCAAGTTTTCAGCACCTCTTCTCCCTCTCTCAATCTGCTCCTATTGCACAGCACTACTTGCTGAAGTGCACATGGCGTAAGTCAGTGCTAATCATCAAAGCTCACCCGCCTTTGTAGAGATGCCTGGATACACCCTAGCTAACTGACTTAGAAAACTCACTTCTCTACAGTTCAGGGTAGAGAATATGACTCCACCTCAGGCTTCCTTCCTTCCTTCCTTCCTTCCTTCCTTCCTTCCTTCCTTCCTTCCTTCCTTCCTTCCTTCCGGACCATGCCTATGGAGGCAGCTTAACCTGCTTTCAGACTCCAAAAAGTGCTTTCATACACCATATACCTGCAAGTAAAAATCTCTGCTCTGAAAAGTGGAGTTGCAGATCCAAAGTCTTGTCCCTCTTGCATCCCAGGAATGCCCAGAAACCTGCTTCCTGGCATGGCACAGTGCATTGTATAGGCACAAAAAGTAGCTAGGACTTGGGACTCAAATAGAAACACTTCCTAATGATGCTGTGTGCACTGGAAAGTAATTTCTGGAACCCAAACTATGTAAATAAAGTCTCCTGCTGACCTCTTTCTCCCCTCTAAATTCCCAACCTTATAAATAACTCTTACTTCCACCTTCAGAATTTTTCCAGAGCTCTGCTAAGGCTTTTGGTCTGCCTATTTTTAGCTTTGCATTTATTGATAGTGGTTTCCTCCTTCTCTGCCTATTCAGGTGGCAGCCTAGAAAACACAAATGTTATTTGATTCCCCAATTGGCTTTCCATGGACAGATCTGTAAAGTTTCTGAAGACAAAAAGAGAGGTCATCGTTTTTTATCGTCATGGCTGGCATATACATCCTCTGAGAGTCACCAGGGGAGCCACGCACTGGCTGCCTTCTAAAACTTTACGAGACCTGGGAACATGCTCTCTGATACCTGGGTACAATCAGTCATCTCTGGGGAAGCCAGTGATGAAGACTCTAATGCACATAACAAGGAGTAGGAGAGCAAGATGCATTTTAAATAACTCTAGTCAAAAAATATTGCCACTAAATGCATAGGAAACCTGCTGGATTTTAATAATACAGATAATTTTTCCCATTTCTCAGCAGACAGCACTGAATCACTAGCCTTGAACTATGCATGTGAACTAGATGTAAAACTGTTAGTTGAGCAAATGTCTTACCATGTGGTTGGATGTTGTGCATGATAGGCTGTGTGGAATCATGCCAATTTAGCGTGCTTGAAATGTGCAAACAAGCTTGTGAAGCTATATGGTATGTCCATACAACTTATGGAGCTTGAAGGAAGACACAGAGGTAGGTAGATCCCGTAAAATATGGCTTTTTCTGGTGTCTAGCTTTATTCCCATTAATCAAAAGGAGGTAAAAAACCCAAGCCATGGGTAGGCTTAGTAGCAGATTTTTATTTTTTTTTTACAGTGGTAGTCCTTTCTTGTGGGATAATGATGCAGAAAAATGGAAAACGATGGTAGTGTCATTTTAAGCCATAAAAAGATAACTGTTTGACAAACATAATCATATATATGAAGTTTTAGGTTTGTTTGATGTTCTGCTTCAGGCATAGAATTTCAGACAAATCCAACAAGAGAGCTAAAATGACAGAAAAAGCTGCAAATTGCTACAAAAATTGATTTTTCAGAGGTACGTGACATAAGGCCCAGTTTTCAGAGCCATGCTTACAGTGGGACACATGATTAAAGAACTTGCTGAATCAGAGATTTTGTGTACAAAAGACCAGTTATGCAGCTAACAGGCTGTGCAAATAGGCTGTGTGATTTCTTCACGCAGTTGTAACTGTGTACAGAGGAGCTACGTGTTCATTGCTGCTACAACTTACATGAAGGCTACCTGGGAAAATGCAACACTTAGTATGGCAGTAGCTCCAAAGATTTTCCACTGTGAATTGAATTTTAGCTTCCAGCTTGTCTCCACAGGTAAGATCTACCTTGAAAAGCCAGTAGGTTAGATGTGGTATGTGGTAGATTGACCCTCCAAGACTTGAAGTGACTCAGACACTAGATCTGAGGGAGTAATTGATAGCAGCGATAGGTTGGCATCCAATCCTTTGACCAGCAAGAAGATGAGGATGATGATAGCACAGTTTGTGTGTGAGTTTCCTGGCTGTTTCTTGCCAACAGAGGAGTGCCAGGATGGGTTTCTTCCAAAACCATGGTGGAGAACATGCTCCAGCCTCTCCCAGTCTCTGCTCCATTTCTTTTCTCATCGCTGGCTTCTTGTCCTGGTCTCCTAACCTTTCCAGCCTTTCCTATTTTCCAACCTGTGAGCTATTTATCCTTCACCCGGCCTCTCCTCCCAGTCCTTGGTGCAGTCTCTTTAGCACCCCAGCCCACAGAGCTTGCCCCAGTCACACAGTCTGTTCCTCTCTCCCTTCCTCTCATTGCAAGGCTCCTGGTCCTCAGATACTTTCCCCATGACCTCCCATCTTTTTGCCAGTGCTTGTTTCCTCTGCCTTTGAGGCGGGCACCTTCTTCTCTGTGCAGCCTGGGCACCAGGCAGGGGAATGTCGAAAGGCCAGGAGAGACAGACGCCATGTCCTCCGTTTGTGCACTGAGAGCCACCCTGGCCACCAGCAGCAAGACATGGTGATGGTGGGGAAAGACCTGCAGCCCTGAATTGGATCCAGCCCGCAGGGATGATCGCTCTGCAGTGTGTTTGGTATGTGAGGGCTTGTGAAAGGGTGAAGCATGCTTAAAGCAGGTGAGACCCTAGGAGAATTTAGCAACCACGTTCAGGCAAGATGAAGATAAAACCACCGTCTCCCCCACAAAGAGAATAAATTGATTAATAACCCCCTAGTAGTGATGAGTGGCACAGAAGGGACCATCAGGAAAGGAACAAATCTATCTCTGAGAAAGGCTTGGGTAACGTGGTCAACGAGGCATTTGGCTATGCATTGAGTAACAATGACAAACTAAACACTGAACAGCTGCTTACTTGGTGGGCACCATCCTCTCTGTGCAAGGAAAGAGGCAAGGGCTTGTGACTAGTGGGGGGACAGTGTGTTCACAGTGACTGGAGGATACCACAGCAATCTGGCTTGAGGGCAATTCAGAGGAAGAAGATAGAAGTCTAGTTGGTGGGGAGAGGTTGTGCCCATGTAGCCAAAGACAGGAGGTGTGAATACTCCTTTAATCACAGAGTTAACGAAGTCCAGAGACTCTAAACTAGAGATTTCACGTTCTAGTTTCACACCAATGTTTCCCAGGTGTACCTCACTTTGCAGCCTAATGTTCCCTTAGCATAGTTTTGTGTGTGCATGCACAGCATTGTGTAGATTCAAAGCAATGCCTCCTGCCACACCCACAAATGAATAGCTGGGACAGACGATAAGGTAGATGTGTAAGACATTTGTGGTATGAAATGCTACTGAATAAGCAAGCAGCTGTATACTGATCTAGCTTCTTTTTCCAGATGGACGCAGCGAGCAGCATCCTGCAGGGAGCATTATAATGGTCAAGTCCTAAGCTGACAAAGGCTGAGTAAGTGTAATAATATCTGCGACTTGAAAGAAAGGATTGTACAATTCCTGCCAAGAACAGATGGCAAGATAGTGTTCTTAGCCACAGCTGATACCGACCTACTAGCAGGAACCACAGATCTTTATTGCAAACATATCTTATGACAATTGATGCAATCCCTTAATCAAAGAGCCTCGACTGTTCCTCTAGTTAATTCCCCCATCCAATTGACATTACCGGGCAGTGTCTGCTATAAGGCTTAGCCACATAAGCAGCTCCTAGATTCCTATCTCATGAAGATGCTGGCTCGTATCGTGCATTACATCAGCCCGGTCAGATTAGATAGAGAAAGGGGCTTTATTCAGACTGCCTATCAGCAGTGCCTCACGTAGATGCTGTGACTCTTACAGGATCAAAGGACTGATGAGTGATCCAGATCCCAGACCTCATGGCATCAAAAGATGTATGTGTAGCACAAAAATTAGGCAGGTCCTCTGCTGAAAGTGCCTACCAGGGCCACAGCAACTACTTGTCTTATACATCTTAAGATAAACTGTGGTTTGGGTTTTTCATGAGGGTCTCCTTTGGGAAATCATGTGAGTTTGATGCCTTGATGAGCTAAGAGTAGGCATTCAACTAATACTGCAGATCAGCTGATGAGGGGCAACTTGATCAGCTACTACAACTGCTTGCAGTCATGGACCTATGCCCTTAATCTAGACAAGGAAAACTATTTTAGCACGGATTAGCCAGCTAGAGCAAAGTTAGCTCCTCATTAGCGTTCGCTTCAGTCTGAGATGTACCTTTAAATATATGATAGTATATTAAAAATATTCTTCAATATGAATGTTAAGAGGTAGCAGTTAGAACACGCTAGCTAAAGCATTTTACAATAATACCTTTTGTCCTAAACTAAACAAGTACTCACCAGCCATAAGGAAATCACCCCCAGTGTTTTATTTTTCATTTGTCCTCGCTTTCCTTTTTGCTGTATATGCACTCTCCTTTCTTTTCCCACGAGACCTTCCATATTTATACTTGCTTCAGAAAGCTGTTGCTCTCCAGCCTACCATACATAATACCAAGCCTGTGAAATCGAGTTTGCCCTTGACCATTCACCCTGAAGCCAGCAAAGGAAGAAATGGGAAAGGTGAGGAGAGAAGGAAAAAAGGAGTATTTTTTTTAAAGACATACACCAGTGCTGTTTTAAAAACCACCCTTTACCCACTGTTTCTAATGGCTAAGGGATAGTCAGGACATGCAGAGGCACATTGAAATGGGGCTGGGGAAAACGGTGGTCTCCAAGGGGAAAAGACAATTCCCACGCGGAGGGAATGCCAGGCCCAGGCTGTCCCGGTGGGCAACGCTCTGAAATACAGACAAAGTAACTGTGGGGCAGTTTGAACCTGCCCCTATAAATTTGCCACAGCCAGCTTCCAAGCATCCCCCCAAATCCCAGCATATGCTAGAAAAATCCTGGTGGCCTCAAGGAGAGCCCAGGGCTCATGTCTGGTTTAAAGGTCAACTCTGGGTGCCCGGAGCAATGCCAGGCTGAGCGTCTACCTCCCTCAGGCAGCGCTTGTTCCTCACTCAGCTCCTCTGCACACCACCAAAGTCGTCCACTCAGCACAAGTCATCTTTTGTAATGTCAACTAAAGTGCATTCATTTCCAAAACCCACAAATTAAAAGCAAAAGCAGCCTCTGAAATGCCAATTGCGCTTTTAAGAGGGAGGGCTTTTCCTCTTCCATCCGTATTGCTTTTCATCTTTACTGCCGTACATTTACACAACCGTTGGGGCTGGGGGCGGGGAGGGGGTACTGTTGCTGCTGTTTTCTTTTCAGACAGATGAAAACTTTATCCTTGCAAATCAGGCATAAGCTCAAACGGTCTCCGTGCCACCAGAGTCTGAACCCACCTCCAGGGCTGCAGGCAGGGCATTTGCTTTCCCCTTTCGTTAGCTCAGCGGTTCCTAGAAACCCAAGTGCTTGTCTTTGATAGTTTGCACTCTGGTTTATTAAGATTCACAGACAGTATTGTTGCAAACACCAGTGGGGATAGGAAGAGTCTGCACATACCAGCTGAAAAATAACAAAGTGACATTCACTCAGAAAATGAAACATAATACATCTAGGGAAAAACCAGCTGAAACGCAGATGTTCAAGGGGATGAGAAACTTAGAAACCCGGAGTTCTGGAGGAGAGCCGGGGGCGACAGAAAGCAAAGGATGTGCTTTGTGGGGCAATGTGAGAGGAAACGGTGATTTTGACCTGATGTTACGTTAACCCATGGGCAGACAGGGCGGTATCAGTGGTACACGCTGGAGCCCACTACCCACTCGCCCACACGTGATGCCATCACCATAAAGCTGAAGGCACAGCAGGGTGAGGCACCCCACGCTGGAGACAGCCTGCAGTTTGCTTTCCCCTGAAGCTTTTCTGCATTATACACCTACACTCCGGTGGCCCGAGCAATCATGTCTTCACCTGGGTGTCTTCCCACCTGCCCTTGGCTGCTGTGCTGCACAGGGAGTAAGTCCTCTCCTGACACCCACAGCAGCAGAAGTGCTCAGACCAGACTGGTCCTTGAACCAGCTGGATCTGCAGAAGCTCCTTTGTGCTTCACGTTGCAGCAAGACAAATTCACTCAAGCGATAAATCAGGAGGTGCAATTTCTAAATGGTGTGCAGCAACACAGTTGTAGGCATCAAAAGGAATTTACCCATCTATACAGCTGCTGATGGAAAGGCTATATAGATCAAAGTTTAAAATTTATAGCTTATAGTGCCATTACCTCAGGTTAACCTTTCAGTATCTCCTTTGTGCTTCTTGGAAAAGGAAAGTACACTTCAAAGGGGCATTGATTTCAGTGGGACTCAAAGCAAAGGATGTGCTCAGGAGGTGGGCTGAGGCAGGACCTATACTGTCTTCCTTGAACAGAATGTCTGGAATGTTGTATTTCAAGTGTATTTTGGATGCAAACACACTTGCCGTTCCTTAGGATCTGTTCTGCACTGTGACACATTCCTTCCATCCTTCTCAAACGGTGCAAAAAAAACTTTGCTGGTCAAAAATGGTCGGGGAAGCATCGCCCTCATCCAAAGCATCTTCCTCTGTTACCTGCTTCTCTCTCCTAACCAACAAAGAAACCCAGACTGCATGCACGAGGTCTGCAGAGAAGCTCTTACACACTCCCTGTGGATAATCTAACACACTTGAATCTTCTAGTGAAATAAGGCCACTGATGAACCTCTGCGACAGCTGTAGAAGTTAGAAAACTCCAATGAGCTGCTGGCAGGTTCCCTTTGCTTCCTTCCTTGCATCTGGGCTCCATGCAGAGGGTAAGGACCCTCATTTCCTGGGCTTACCTTAGCTCATTAAATAAAAGCATTCTTGAGATGTGATAGAAAAAAGAAGGAAAAGCCGTACTAAAATATAAGTCAAATGTGTACACTGTCTCTCTCTTGCACCCAAAATGTAATATAAAAGGAGTAAGAGATTTTACACTGAGACTCCTTTCATTTCTCTTTGCCAGGAGTTCACTGTAAGTCTCCTTCTCCTTGGTCTGCCCTTGCTGGTTCCCTCTATTCATGGTTCTCATGTGACACAAGCAGCTCCCTGTGTCCAGATGTCTGGACGTCTTCCCCAACATCTTTAACTTGCAAGGGCTTTACAACAGCTTCCCTTACAGCCCTTCATCTGCATCTGAACCTCTTTTTGTGCATTTCGTCATCCTGGTGCTTGTATTCCTAAAGCTGCGTCCTCATTCAGAGGGCTCTTGCTCATTTTGAAGAAGTTTTTGAATCATTTCCAATCCTAATCTGCTTTTAAAACCAGAATGCATGGAAAATGTTATGTATAAACATGGTTTAAGGCAGTTGGTGTAGCTACCTTTGATCTCATCTTTTTTCATGCTCTCCTAAAGGAGTCTGGATAATGATGTCTTTCTGGTGGATGTTTTCTGAGATTTTTCTTTTTTTTTGTTACACAATTCTATTTTTTTTAGATAAAGACAGGATCTGTAATTTTTTCGAACTATTTTGATTTGCAGACATCTACCCTGCAACACTGAAATGAGTTGAAGCCCTTCCAAAGGCTCGTTAGTCTTCACTGCTTTTTATGAACTCCTTCGAAGCAGCCCCCCGATGTTCAGCAAAGCCCTGGGCTCAACTGTGTTTTGAAAAAAGTCTGAAGATGGCTCTGTGTTGATAAACATTCAGGCCCAAGACATTTGAAGAAACAATGTCCTCTTTCTTATTCCCACCATGGTGAGCATACGTCCGGCTGTGCAGGGGGTCTGAGCATCCCATGGCCCAGATTCCTTTCCTGACTTGTAATTGTTCTGCTACATGACCTATCTTTGTCATCACTCCCCATATCCCTGGTTGCTGTCATCCTCCAGTACTGGGAAAGGCACTTAACCTCTCTGAGGTTCACTCATGACCTCTGCAAAAGAAATTGCTTCAGATCCTGACATGAGGAGCGCTCCGGAAGCTGGAAACAAGCTGCTTTTGCTCATTAACGGGAGCTCAAAGGAGTTAAAACAGAGGAAGGAATAGCGTATGGTCTTGATAATCCGTCCTGATGTCTGAATCATGCTAGACTGCCAAGAAGTGGTGCCCTGCTACCTGGCATGCCTGTTTTCTGGCCCTCAACGAAGAGCCTGTCGGAGCTGCACATCTCCCTGCTGCTCGGTGGCTGGCAGGGTCCCAAATGATGGGCAGCTGCTCACAAGGCATTTCAGCTTTTTGCCCTGTGCTCTCTAACACCCAAATGTTGGTGGGAAAAATATCATTTTCATGTTCTCATTTGTCCCGAGGCTTCGCTGGACAAGCCAACTTCTCCCCAAGCTTCCTGGTGGAAAGCAGGGCTCTACTGACAAGCCCACCTTTTGGTGTGCCATTTCATCATATGAATTAAATCCCAATTGCCCGCTCTTAAAATTTCAGAATTCCTGAACGAATTCCTTCCTTGTCATGAAGGAAGTTGTCTCATTTATTTAAGGACTAGAGCACATCGGTGCAGGTTTCACGTTAGAATGTCTATCTCCTTGGAACCCTTCATGATCTCTGAGACTCAAGCCACACAAGGAAGGCAGATTTATGTGTCATGGTTTTGAATATTTGGTTAATCTTGTTCATCTCCAAGGAGCAGTCTAAATGCAAACACCAATTACCCTAAAATAATTTTCTCTCAATAGTCTCAATTTCTGCATTGTATTGTGTCACGTACAGATGTGCTGCTGCTTCCCCGTTGAAGATTGAGATGAATTAGCTGAGGGACGGGAAGCACGTGTTTAATTTTAGCTCTTTAGTACATTTTGAAACTAAACGCAAATGCTTTAATGTGATTCCTTGTGTACAGGCTATTATTATTTATTCATTGTGTAGCAAGTCTTCCATAATGTGAATACACGGTGATACCTGACACAGAATATTTCTTGAAAATCAATCCATTGCAATTTGTTAACACTATCATACTCTTTTAACATCCTCATTTTTAAGAATTTATCAATTATGCCATCAAGAAATCTCAATTTCTTCCTGACAACTACTTACAGTAACAGGATGATGATTTATATTTTCCCAGATGCCAAAATAAATGTAGAAAATAATTTAGCTTTACTCGCATCTCTTCTGTATGTGCTATTTGGGTCACTGCACAATATCCTAAAAAATATTTTCTGATAATTCTACTTCTGGAACTATAAACGAATGAGACCACTGAATCTGTAAGAGTGTTGGCACATTTTTGCTATACAAGCAAAAGGAAAAAATAACGATAATTATTTTAAGTGTCCACTGAGCCACAAAACATCAAAAAGAGAGTGAAATCTCAAACAGAGAAATAGATTTTTTGGGACATAATGATGCTGCTGCTAGACAAGTAACCGTCACATATATGCAAGACTTTTCTATTTCTATTGTCTTTCTCTTACTCTTTCCTACTTTGTTATCCAGCTTCATGCGAATATCAAGGAAGCAGTCAGCCCCATCATGAATGCTAATATTGTATTAGATGAAAGGTACCCACAAAGATGCAACATCCATGGAAAAAACACTCTGAAAAACAAAATCCCACAACAAATAGATTTTCTTACCACTTGAAATACAATGCAAGTGTTGCATTAGCAAATAATCCAGTGGCTTATAAAGATGTGCCTCTTAGCATTAAGAGGCAGAAGAAAAATACAGTGTAAAACAACTTGAGGTCAATAAAGTATTACATTGCAGCTTATGGATGAAATTAAATCTCAAGCTCACGGTTTTTAAATTATGGTGCTTCTAATACAAGTTACTGGGTTTTTTTTTTTGTTTTGTTTTTGGTTTTGTTTGGGTTGGGGTTTTTTTATTTCTATTGCCTATTATATTTCAAAGAAAGAAAGACTTAACTTTTAGACCATCTGGTTTCAGCTTCAATCTGTGTATTCTGTGCTTTTCCATTTTCCTCCTGACTTTCAATAGTGCCTTTGAAAAGATAATTAAAAGATATGAATTAGCTGAGGGTGAGCATTATGACCAGCAAGCTCGCCAAGAGGAAGGTCTTTAAAACCGCAAGATGGATGCAAAGCAGTACATACACATGATAGCATTATTATTCTTTCCATTAGGCCATTTACTGCTCTCGATCTGTGACAGAGCTCCCACTGATGTCAAATGAAGTTGTACACATTGATCCAGAGGGAAGAAAAGGCTCTTGCAGGAGGAATTTTTTTTTCCTTGCTCCCAGTGTGACAGAGAATTGATCAAAGCATAAATGCTTGGGCTGCAGAGCACGGCATGGCAAACTCAAGGTCTGATCCAAAAGGAGACTTGGTCACCTCTGGGATAGAAGATATGATACCCAACGCTTGGGTGGCCACCTACCAGCTATCTCTGATGGCCTGAGTTAGGCAGCTACATTACTTATGCAGTATAGGGGTGGATTTGGTGCCTACAGCTAGGCTGGCAAGCCCAGGACATGGGCTCAGGATTGTCTACAGGTAGGGTGAATGAAAGCACCCTGTTTTGGAGAGAGATGAAAGAGTTCAGGCAAAAGGACAGAAGCTGTGTGTGCGTGCCAGCAGTTCCCAGTGGCCCCTTTTCCCTGCCAGTACAGATGGCACCCACTGGTGTACAGACCACAGTCCTGCACACGGTGGGGCTAGGAGAGCTCTCCAAAAGGCTCCTGCCCTTTTGGTGGTGATGCTGTCAATAGTGAGGGCCAACAGCCAAGGGATAGCTCGTTCCCTAGGGTGAGGGGCTTTAAGTCACAATTCCTCAGGAAAGGGCGTCACCATAGTCTTCCTCTGCAAAATGGGCCACTAACGCAAGGGGAAATGCAAGATTTGGAGGACCAAAAGGGAAGAAAGCTAAAATTTATGGGCACTTCGAAGGTCACTGTTCCCAGGAGTGTCTCTACATTTAACCTCCACCAGCCTTTACTTGTCTGAGTGAGAAGAAACGTGGACACCACAGCAGTGGCTGGCTGAAGATGCTGAGGTGGGGATGGGAGTGCTCAGGATCTGGATCTGGCCCTCAGGAGGCTTCAAGGACGGGAGCTCCAGTGCCCGCTGAGGAGGTGCCACGGCAGCCAGTGGCCACTGGGAAGGAAAGGCTCCCTGTGCCACGCTTTGGGATGTGGCAGTGAGGAGCATCATTACCTGTTGCACAGACCACACGACCCAAACCATATCAGATATCCCAAGCCCTTTAAAGACCAGCCCCAAAAACTTGCATGAACTGGAAACCTGGCCATATTCATGACTGGACATGGCCAAACCAGTGAGGCTGGGGCACTGCGCAGCGGCACAGCGTCCCCACGCCATGATAGCTCTTGTGCTCTGGAGATTTTCAGGCCCAGCAAACTCTGTTTAGCCCCTTTGCCCTTTGAGTCATGTCTGATTTATACTCATCCCCCACATGTATAGCATTTGTTTATTTCTGTAATATATTAAAATACAGTAACATTCCATACTTGGGGGGGGAGCTTAGAGGGAGGGTAATGACTTACATATGTACTGTGCTACATTGGATCTTTTCCAGTATCATAAATAAGAGGGAAAGCAAGATTTTACAGCTCAGCCATTAATGAGAACAGTCCACTATCACATATGGAAAAATACTTTAGCCAGTAAAAGCTGACACAACATTGATGGCATTTAGCTGTCTGGTATGAATCATCTTCATAGAATAAATTCCAAGAGAAAATATTATATCATTAGTTGATTTGTAACTTCATTGCAGGCAGCTGCAAATAAATGTTTGCATCGGTGTGCTCTGAAACAGGCTAGCACAGCTCTAAAAATGAGTTAATTAAACTGTGGGTGCTGGACAAACACTTTCTATCAAGGGTTAAGCCTTCCAGGTATTCCTTTGCATTACCTGCAGGTAACTCCTTTGTGCTTTTTTCCTCTTCTCCATAGTAGGTGGTTTGCAGAAAGAAAAGCTGAATGAGCAGTGCACAGTCAATGCTCTTTAAGGAAATGGGCATAACTCGAAACTTCTTCACAGCATAAAACCCCAGAGTCCTCAGGAAGACACTCAAACATTGGAATGGAAATAGTCTGAAAGGCAGAAAAGAAGGTTCAACAGCCATCCATCTCACAGGTTTGGGTTATGCCGATGTTTTTATCCCCCACTCCTGGAGACTAAAGCACTGTCTTTTTTCATATTTCTGCTGCTAACAGAAGTGCTCTTCAATCTCTCACACAAAATTTCTCTCTGGGCTTGTTTATGGACTCCCCAGGACAGTGGTTCTCTTCAGCTGCAGTCTTGCAAAGCACCAACCTGCTCTCACTGCCCTGGGGCACCTAAGGCAGCGCAGCTGGGAGCCTATTTGAAGTACTGAAGTAGGCTCCCTCCATGGAGATGTGTGGCTCTGAGGGGTGGCTCAGGTCTGAATCACCCCAACAGCACCTATTTTTTCTCAGTGACTTGGGTGACTAAGCTCCAAGCATAAGCACCTCTGTAACATGCCCAGGATGAGGTGGAGAGAGTCTGGCTGCCAGCGTCTATGTCAGATATAAGTGCCTAAACACTCGTGTGGATCCCAGCCCTTTGGCCTTCCCTAATAAGATGGTTAAGCTTTATGCCTGCCTGGGCATGCAGCGCTGTTAGTAAAATAAGAGCTCACAGTCATCGATACTTTCTGGAGCTAATCATTAACATTGCTTGCATGCATTTACCCATGCCTTGGGAGAATCAAAGGACAAATTTTACATAAACATATTAGCAGAACCATTGTCGGTAAACTGCTGATTTTCTTAGCATTCAGTGCATGCCTTTCAACATCCTCCAAGCTGTGCCACTCCGAGCCAGCACAGTCCTTTGAGCGCAGTATCTTTCACCACCGTAAGTGTATGCAAAGTCTGAGTTTGAGATCAAGTTACACCTGGGGCTCAGTCTTTTCTCACTAATTTATTCTTATAAGGATATTTCTTTTCTTTAAACTGTTAAAGAGAAAAAAAAAAATCATGTTTTAGGAAGCCACACACCATGAAATGCTTGTAAATAACAAGTAGATTTTAAAAGCCAAAAAATATGAATTCTTGCCTGGGCTTCCACAAGGAGCTGATTTTACCCATGGTGAGACTGATCTTCAACCTGCAGCAAACAGCAAAGCAAGCAATGTGCTCGTCAACCCCCCCCACGTGTGTTTTGGTGATACCTCAGGACTCCAGGCCCGAATCTTTTGTTCCATTGAGCTTGAAGAATGAGTGAAGTCAACTGTCCATGATCGAGGGTAACAAGGGAGCTGGGTTTGCCAAATAATGAAAAAAATGCAGAAAATAGGACTAGAGTGGGAGAATCTGCTGGGAAGCTTGAGCTTTATGTAGCACAAAAGCAATTCTCAGATATGAGGTGACCTTGATATGAGGTAACCTTGAAAGCCATTCGGCTCATTTTCACAAGAGATAATTAGCCCAACTGGGTCCTGCACGTAGGAAGGAGCTCTTACCTGTGTGCCTCTAACATGCACCTTGGATAAAGCAACAGGAAATTTTAACTCTGTGCCCAAGACCTATATGTATGGGGAGTAGCAATAAATGATGGAATAAGAAAAAAGGAAGAAATAGCAATAAAACAACGGATATTTCTGCATAGTGAGCACCCATCTCACCTTTTGTGGTGACTCCAGCAGATCAGGATAAGGGCTGTCCTGCCGTGGACAGACAGCCACTGGCTCTCAAACAGCTGTGGTTGTGAGTAGTCGCTATCCATGCAGCAGAAGCACTGAAAAAAGCCACAACCCAAAAAAGATTAAAATCATTCCCAAATAGCTGCTTATGTTAAACAAGAGACTTATAATGACTTCCTAGCCCTGCCACACTAGCGCTGGGAATTTCATCTGTGCAGGGACTGTAGAATATTTTGGGCATCTGAAGCCCCTCGGTTCCTTTTCAGTTCACAGCTTTGCTCTGCAATAGTCTTATTAAGAAGCATGCAGGAATAATTTGCTTGGATATATAATTATATTCTGACAAGATTTCCATATAAGGGCATATTATCGATTAAATGAAAAAAAAAATTTTCTACAGAGTCATCTCTATATGTTATGCCAGACCTCAGATTTATTTTGGATACTGCCAGCAGGAAACTTCATTAATGAAATAGAAAAGGGAATTGTATAAAGTCCTACATTACACTATAGAAAAGATTCCTGAGATTTGCATCCAAATCATACTGTATTTTTGAGAGATTCGAGCACTTAACCTCTCTTTGTTCCTTATCAACATATAGTAGAAAGGAACAAATTAGCTTCCCAGAAATTGCCTGATGGTTCTAATACTGTCGATGCCAGGAGGAAATGTCAAGTAAATCAGTCACCATATTCCAGAGGAATTACTGCCTGTGAACCAGGCTATTAGATGCTCAGCCTTCCCCCACTCTGCTTTGCGACGATATAGGGGCTGGGGATTGACAGGAATACATCTGTTTTTTACCCAGACATTTTTCTCACAAATATTGCCTAGCTAATTCATGGGGTAATTTCTACCCCTCCCTAACTTATGCAATTTATTAGGTGCCTGAATGCTTTCCTTCTTTGATTAAGAGTGCAAACTTTGAGAGACAAAAACAATATTCCCTTTGTCTTTGTGCAGCACCACACACAAGAATAGGACCCGATAGGTAATTAGAATAATGATGGTAATGGCTTAGCAAACAGAATGAACTCTTGACTGCAATCACAAAGGATCCCTCGCCTTAGCTATTAAGAGGGTGCTACAGAATCGAGGTCATTGTCTCTGCAGGTGATCAGCAATTTAACAATAGTGCATTGCACTATCTCTGCGATAGCTAAGCATGCAGTATATTCTTTACAAATCTCACTGGAACAACTACAAATCTCTCTTAAAGATTATTCAGATAAACAGAGATGTCTTGGTGTACCAGGAGTATTGTCTTAGCTCCAGCCAAGTAATAAGTGAGGTGATATCAAGGATCAGTTCAGGGCCTTTGATCTGTAATCCATTATATATAATTTATACCTCCTCACTAGTGAGAATTATTGTTACAGAGCCAAATGGATAGTTTCTGTGATGTCTCTGATGACATTTGCTGTTTCTCATGGGATCAGCAGTTTGAATCATTCTGCATGTCTAGATAGTGGGGGAGAAGAGGGATGACTCTCTCAAACAGGGATAACTGCATTCAAAAGGAAAGGCAGATGATGTATTCTGAATTACTGACCGTGGTGGCTTCATGTGTAAAGTTAATGCTTGATAGGGCCTGCTCTAATTATCATGATTTGGACATAAGGTGGGTGGAAAATTGGTTGGATTGCCAGAATCAAAGGGTGGTGGGCAGTGGTTCAGAGTCCAGCTAGAGGAGTTTGTCAGGTTTTGATTCAGGAACAAGACAACAGGACAGATTGCCTCATCAGTGAGGTCACCAGTGGTATTAAGTCAGGGGGAGCAGTCAATAAGCTCTAGAGCAGGCAAGGACTTAGGGAGGCAGGAGAAGTGGTCTAACAGGAAAATTATGAAGTTGAGCACGGGAAATGCAAAGCCTTGCCCCTGGGGAGGAGTAACTCCCTGCACCAGTGGAGGCTGGGGGGCAGCCAGCTGGAAAGCAGCTCTGCAGAGAAGGACCCAGGGGTCCTGGTGGCCAACAAGGTGACCACAAGCCAGCAGCATGTCATGGCAGCAGAGATCAGCATCATCTTGGGCTGCATGAGCCCTCTTTTCTTTGCTCCATGTTGGATTACCAGCCCCGCTGTCCATGATCTGGGCTGCGTATCCATCCATCGGATGCTACTCTGTGTGTGGCAATTGCCTTTTGGTTTGGTCAGGTGTGATCTCTGGATACTTAACTCATCCCAGTAGGTAATGAGGAGAGTGAGCTGTGCAGCAGGCTGCGCTCGCTCAGCCTGCAGATTCCTTTTGCACGAGCTAAGTTTGGGCACAGAGCTCTTAAATAAGCTCTTGAACTTTCCATTCCCTTTTTGGGCTAGATTATCCCAGAGGCTGAAGCAAATAACTACCTGGCTCCTCTCATCAGCGGGGGATGTTCAGCATCTTGCAGGCTCGGGTCCTTCAGATACACAGCTGTGGTGGGGTGAGCGAGCTTTTTTTCAGCTGACATGGGAATTTGTGCCTATAGCTCATGTGCGAGACAGGAAAAAACCCTCTATTCATATCTACCACCAATGGGATGTCACAAAAAATATCAGACTAATGAGGCACTTTATAACAAAACTCAGTTGAGACTTTTGTTATAGTCAAATCAGTCTCCATTTTAACAATTCCCTGTGGCTTGTACAAGCTCATGATTATCATGGGCATGAGTGCGGTCACTGACTCCAAACACTGCCGTCCGTTTGCATACCCCAACTTGGAGGCATTCAGTCAGAAACCCCGGATCTGCTGAGAATCTGCAAATGGGAGCTAGCAACTTCTCACGTGCAAATGCAGGGAAGTGGAAAGCATTCAAAACCACTTGGGTATGCTTGCATAAACCTTTTATGGCACACACTAACAGTTTGTGATTAAGTGAAAGGAGGAAAAACTAGACTGACCTCATGATTCAATAGCAATGGCATTTTATAGAGTATAGGGGGACTTCAAAACTGACCTCAAGACATTGGCAAGAAAGTAGTTCACATTTATGTGCACACCAGAGCATACATGGTAAGATCCAGTCTGGCCAATTTAAGCATTTAGCTTGTACCTAGGTGTAAGGTGCGTGGTTTCATCTGCTCAGATGTGCACTGTGGATGCCTACATCTGACTAGTTGTCTGGATTCATAGAGGAGAGGAATGAGCTTGGTGTCAGGTGCAGCTGCCTTTTTACTAAGAGAGATGTGTGAAATAGGTCAGGGGAGTGGCTTCCTAAAACTGCCAATCCTTGCTCATTGACTATGAAGGGTGACTAGGTCTGGGCAGATGACCCACCTAATAATAGATTTTATTTGGAGGCGAATTGCACCCTAGTCCCTTGAGAGTCCTGTAATGTCAGCCCTTAAAGGATTCCAGCAGGACAACCCATGTCCCAGCACAGTGGTCTACACTTAGGTGAGATGTCTCTCTGGCTTGCCCTTGCTGGAGGTCTTCTCTTTCTGTTGACTTTGGAGGACAGCCTCAATGAGTACCAGCAACATCAGCACAAGCTAAAGGCCTGAAGGAGTCAGCCTGCTTCCCAGCTGCTGCCAGTCCAAAATGAAGCAGACAGAAGAGCTTCATCAGCCATTCAGAGTCTTAACTTGTGTAAGGGATATGACCTAGCAAGAGAAGTTAAGAACCAGAAAAAGTCAGAATTATAGCAGGAGGAAAAGCATCCTGTCAACGGATGACCCAGTCCTCTAGAGCATTTGCCGCGCATGTAGCCCTTATTCAAGGTGTTAAGTGGTTTCTTCAACTGTGCGCATAGGACAGGGTTTGTTGGATGGGATCCCTTTTCATAGAAAGATTTGCTATGCAGTTTGTTGTGGCATCCTCTTGAGTGCAAATCATACAGTAGAAGTTGCAAAAGTAGTTTCTACTATAAAGCCTTGCTTTCATGGCATGCCAAAAATGTTGCCTTTTCAGATGGGACGTTCCAAGGTTGATTGCAATCCAAAGGTCACTGCTGAAAAGTCAGAGCGAAAGGCTTTCAGTTAGTTGTGAGCTGTGATTGTCCCTGTATGTGCAGGGAATTCACTCATTTGCAACTTCCTCTACCTTGAGGTGGTGGCTCAATCATTGTGTTCTCAAAACCCTGTCATGTTTATAAGCATCATTGTGAACTCAGGACCAAACCTGAAATGGCAAAGAAATTAAAGTCTAGGCATTTTTCAAATATTTCCTGATAAGGATGAGACATTGGCTTGTCTGACAGCGTGAACTTCAAGCAGACATTGCATACAAAGTGTCTTTCAACACTGCATCCTTCCTATGGAAATCAGAAGTCATTCTAAAAAGACTTAAAAATGGCTTAAATGCTTTAAGCACCTAGAAGACTTAATAAGGATTTAAGTTGGCTTTAATGCTTACATTGTGCTACCTTAAAGATTTAAGGCAGCTTAAATTCTTATGTGCCTTAAGAAGTCAGGGTAACAATCACTTTGTCTGCACAAAGCCCAAATAATCAGGATTTATTTGGTGAAACACTTCAGGGAGGTCTTCACATCACCTCTTGTCTGAGACTACTAGAGGTGTCTTCATCAAGGGTGACCTGGCAGCACCAGCTCACAATTTTGCCTGTCTGCCTAAATATGCACCACTTTTGCCTGGCACCTAGCACCTCAGTCTAGGTCTACCCCATCCAAGCATGTACGCTGCTGCAGGCCCGAGAAAAGCTCTTATCTCCCTCTTGTGCCTGTGGGGAACTGAGGCACCGTCAGGCTGAGGGATTTGCCCAAGACAGCATAGGAAGCCTGATCCAATGCGGAACCATGAACCTGGGTCTCCCATCCACCAGGTCCCTGGGTGCTGGGTCTCCCTCCAGCCATGGCAGCTGGACTGGCTTCCCTACATTGGTTTCTTTCCTTTTGAAGCATGACCCCTAACTCAACTCCATGGGCACGGATGAATCTGCACCAATGGAAGTTTGGACTATTATTGTTTGACCTTGGGGCAGCCCCACTTCTGTGGGACCCATCTACTTCCTTGTGGCCAAAACCCATTTCCACTCATAACCCCAGTCTACCTCCCCTTTCTACTTCATTATACAGAAGCTGTGAAAGCATTTTTGCCATCTGGCTAGAGCATGTTCTGAGGAGTCTTCTCCCCTTCCCTCTGAGAAGCCAGCTCTCCTCAGGAACTATTCCTACCGCTACAGTTTGGGACTGCTGGAGTTTGGGACTGCGGTCTGGACATGGACCTGGGCAAACTGCCCTGTTTGAGCAGCGGCTTGGACCAAATAACCTCCAGAGGTCCCTTCCAACCTCAGCCATCCTGTGATACTGTGATATGTCCCACATGCCTCAACATCTGCTCCTCTGAGTATTTTGAAGTAATTATAGAGGAAGCTCATTTCTAGTGCCTAGTTTTACTAGTTGGCAGTGAAATTCCACTGTATCTGTTGGATAACGATTGCAGTGGGCCTGGAGAGAAGAGCAAACAGCACGGGACGGGAATGCGGTGGGTCCGGAAGGCACAGCTCTGGGAGTAATCACTGGCAGCCGTCCCTGTTTGAATGCACTTATTTGGAGTTACAAAGTCACTTCTTTCCCTCCTCTGGCACGTTCTCTCGCTTGCTCTTCTCAGAAATATCTTTTATATAAAACAATAAGTACAACCCCATGGAGCAAGACCAGCTGTAGGCACAGCCCAAGCGGGCAGATACCCATGGGAGAGGGCTGTCCTGAAGCAGGGAGGAGGGAAGGGTCTAGCTCAAGGTCTGTGACCCTGCTCTTCACTTTGCCTGTGCCAGAGCCCTGGAAACCAGAGACACCACTACCGATGCTGCCAAAGGAGAGGTTGGGGTGTAGCGATGAGCAGGGGCGCAGACTCCCCCAGTAGCAGGAGTTGTTCTGCTCAGCTCTCGTGTCCTACGGGCAGACGTAGCAATCTCAGCTCTCTATCCAGATTCCTCCTTATTGGTTTTTTTCCTTCCTTGCCATGGCACAGCCACTGAGTTCAGCCTTGGCCTGGCCTTTTGTCCCTGATGTTTGGGGTAACAACATTCAATTTTGCAAGTGGTGCTGTGCAGCTTAATCTGGCTCTGCCTCAGACTGATATTACAGGGCCAAATTCAGCTCTGCTGCGTGAGGGCTTTGCTCCCTACATTGTTCCTCTGCAGCATTTCCCCCCCAAAGCCAGTGGAGCTACACTGGTCCAGCCGGGGGACCAGTGCACTGAAGTTCATTCATTAGAAGTTTGTTCTTCATCCTTGCCGGTTCAAAGACAGGGGGACGGGGAAGCGCTTGGGTTCACATGGCTGATTTGCTGTTGCCTGGCTGGCTGCTGAAACAGCACAGCACAGAAAGCTTCCCATGGGATTAGCCATGCGTTCAGCACGCCAGGACCTCTCCCGGCTTTTAGGATGGGGAAAGCATCCTTATGGACAGCAGGACTTTCACAAAGCACAGCCAGGGTGCCCCAGCAAGGACGTGACTTGCTCTCTGTGGACACCCCAAGCAAGGGTTTGTCAATATTGCTAGCGGCAGAGCAAAACAATCCATTGCATTTGCACTGAATTTGTTTTGCAAATGTTGTTTTGAATATGCTACCAAGAAATGGCCCTTTTCTGGCTTTTCTCCAGTGCCTGGGACACATCCCATTCCCCAGGCAAGGCCATGAATGGAAAGCATTGGCATCACAGAGAACCAAAGCACAAATTCCTCGAGTCAGATCTTCTGCAACTTATGTCTCCTTTGTGCCAAATGGCACCGGGAGCTGCTTTTCTTCTGAGGGGAGGTTTCGAAAATAAAACAACCACTTTGGTATGTAAATGAGGTATTTACAAACTTTCCATATTTAATGTTGTACTTAATATTGGTCATTAACTATAATAATTGTTATGAAGATGTCTTCATCTTTTCTATTAGTACTTCACTTTAAAGTTACCTGCCACTCTGATACGACTAACTTTTCCTGTCTTTTTTTTTTTGTAGTAAGCAGCTTTGGAGGAGCAAGATAGTGGTGACCACAGATGTTTATAGTAATGGCTGTATTTTGTGTGTTTTAGCATACAAGATAGACATCCACTGTGTGGGCTGGGTAACAGGTGATATACATTCAAGTAAATATATACACACTGAAGAGGAATGTGGAAAGTCTTCCAGGGTTTATTTAACACGGTGCAGAGCTATGAGGTTACTACCCATCCAGAAAAACTAGAGAAACTAGCTCTGATCCTTTAGAAAAGAGCAGATGAAGGGGGCTTTGAGTGTTTTAGAAAATAATGACAAGAAGTGAGGGCTCTAAATAACTTACCGCCTTCAACTGTTGCTGCTAAGCTGCACGAGTTGGGATCCGGTTTAATTTTGAATAGTGCCTTTCATGCAAATCACATCTCTGTATGCTTCAAGGCTCTAATTAGAGTGTTATGACCAAGAGAAAAAGAAAAATCTGAGATATGAGCAAGTGTGGGTTTAGATAAGCTTTGAGTAAGATGGGAGAGGCAGTGAAGCGGAGAGCTAATGTCATCTCCCAGTAGGGGTCAAGAATTTAAGCTCAGCGTATGCAGGATGGGTGGGCCCAAAAGGAATGCCAGATGATTTAAAATAGCAGAAGGAGCTAATGTACAGGACGAGCTGCCATGGGGGAGAACACAAGCAGCTGGTAGAACAAGATTTTTTACTGTCTTTTGTTCAAATGAGTTACAAAAGGAAAGGAAAAATACTCGGAGGTGAATGCAGAAGGGACAGATTTGTGCAGACTTCTTAACTCGGTTGTTGGATGGGCTGTCTTCTGCAGCATGCTACTGTGTGATTAGTTCTTGAATTAATTAGGAAAATAACAAGTGGCACATCCTCCCTGTGGTCAGTGCTCTGAACCTCATTAGCACCAGTGCACAGCCCATTAGCAGAGGACTTGCAACATCAAACCCTCCAAAGGCTTGCTGGCGAGCAGGATGAGATCTGGGAGCCTTTAGCAAGCGCAAGAGCTACAAGCGTTCCAGGGGATAAATACTTACGTCTGCGAGTATCGGACAATGAGGCGTACAGGAAGGACTTCATGGACCGTCTAGGCCAGTTGAGAATACCAACAAATTTTTGCAAGCTTGCTTTTTCTATCACGCTGGAGAGCATTGGCATTGCTTTGAACTGCTTGGTGCTCATAGTTTCGGGATGTGTTGTTTCCCAAGGGCCAACAAGAGAGAACTTGCAAACTGCTGATAGCCAGGCAAAAAAAAGCATGCAGTAACGTTTGGCTTTGCAGCTTATTTTCTTACAAAGGTGGTTTGGGGTTATATTTTCCCCCTGAATTTTCACACATAACTACATTAGTATAATCTGAGTCATGTCTGCGTATTTACAAAGAAACAGATCCCCAAGGAGTTTACGGATTTGTCATCCTAGCGCTGAATCTCTGAGAACGATCCTCCCAGACCATAATCAGATATTGTGTCTGCTCACAGAGACAAAGCCTGTCCTTGGACACCTGTCCAACTTTTCCAAAGAAGTGAATAAGAGTCATGTGTAAGTAACCCTTCGGCCAGGACTTGATGGGCTGGGTTCAAGTGTAAGGGCATCACTACAAATGCTCTAACTTGAGCTCAGAACCAGCAGCCTGGGAAAAAACAGGATAAACTGGCTGAGGGGCGGTCATTCTCAAAACATTCTCAAATGAGAATCAGATGGGTAACAAGAAATGCACTCAATAAAGGGAAAAAAAGGAAATTTGAACAAGGTAGGTGAAAAGCATCATAATAACAAATACCTAAACTGTAACGCTTTCACTTTCTCTTGCTTTGGGATATAACTGCTTGGCAGCTTTCCTGCTCCTGTGTAACCTTCACTGTTGGTTTCAGAGTTAGCCTTGCAGGATAGCAAGGACTTATGCAGCTGCGAGTCCGTGCTCTGTCCTGTGCTCCTTGCTGCTGGCTGCTCCTGCAAACACACTACGGTATCTGCCGTTTGCAGCTCAGATGCTGAAAGCTGTGGGGTTAGGTTGGGGTAGCCGCTCATCCCAGGCTCTCTCTAAAAGATCTAGTTGGCCCACGCTTGCACACATTATTGCAATCACCAACTTTTCTGCACGCAACGCTATTTAAGCAGCACGTGTAAAATGAACATGTTGCAGCTCTGGGCACCGGGCTTTTCGTTTCACTTGGTACCAATGGACCCCTCCTGAATTTGGGCCCTTTGGCCTGTGGGAATTTCTCCAGGGAGTGTATGGGGAGAGTGCTTTCACGGGGGTCTCATCCGTCAGGTTTGCACAAATTTTCACTGTCTAAAGAGAAGCTTTTTAAAATGGGAATTTATTTGACTTCCTGTAGCATGTGCACTGCATCTCCACCTGACTGCAGATGTTTGCTAAGGACATAGGTCCTAGCCCACTAGTTAAATCAGTTATTTGCTTCCAAAAATGTCTAATCCTAGAGGAAAGTGAAAGGATCCTGGAATCAGGTACATTTGGAGTACATCATTCATGGGTTTTACTTTTTTTCTGCTAATCTTAGACAATTACTGATTGGATCACACCTCGAAGTGGGATGGTTCATCGACCATTTTATTCTTTTGACATACCTGCTGGGCCTATTTCATGTAAATGCCAGCTGTTCCTGGAAGCCAGCTGAATTATCACTTCCAACGCTACCTTATGATAATCATTCCTGTGCAGGAAGCATTTGCTGTTAGTGTCATGAGAGAAACAAGAAGTCACACACCTATGGACATGGCCTGGAACACAGGCAGAATGACAAAAACCCACCTGCTCAGTTACGGCAATCAAGGTGTGCGTTGTTCTGAAAAAGCAGCATTTCTTTTTGGGATGCTTATACCCGTTGTCTTTCACTTTTGTCTGATGTCACTTCGCTTTTGTATTAAAAAGGAATAATGCGTTCCATTGAAATTCTCTGTGTTACTTCAGCTGACATGTTTTATATTATCTCAAGTCATTCTGTCAGGTTCCTTCATATTTACCATCACTCTCACACGAGCCTCTTCATCTTTCAGTCTCTCCTGCTCCTCAAATCTTTTTATTGCTCTTTCTATACCCCTTCAGACTATTTTGACCTCATCTCTGAAGTGCCTCACAGGTTTTTCTAGTTTCAATTAACCTGGGCAGATTGATGTCTTCAGCATATTTCCTCTTCCTTTCTCCTCCCCCCGCTCTGCCCACCAGGACACCTGTAGCCGTGAGCTGCCTTCGCCATATTGCAAGTCAACTCTTGCTTTACACTCTCGTCAGCGATTTTTACCCATGACCAAATTTTACCCACGTGCCTGTTCATTTTTAAAATGCTACTGAGAGTGTAAGTCTGGTTTCGAATCAGTTCTGCTCTTTACTGCAGATGAGCTAATAGGTGATGGGAGAGGCACAGCCTGTCCTTGCAGAAGCCGTGCTGGTCCGCTGCTGTCCTGCTGCATTCACCAGGTTGTTTTAAAGTAGCATTTCGGTTATCAGTTCAGCCAGGGCTTCCTGTTCCTGATTCCAGACTTCCTGGTCCACAGCTTTTATTTTCAAGACTGGTACAATCACTGTGCTTTGGAGGGTCTTAGCGGTACAGGGAAAAACATCCCAAATTCCTTTAGGACTTAGGGGGGATGTTTTTACTGGCAGCTCGGTCTTGTGTCAGTTCCAGTCCTTCGTTGTTTGATACATGGTGCAGGAAGGAGGAAAGAAAAGAGTAATGAGCCTCCAAAGTGTTCAGCTGGGGGGGCTTTCAGGTTGGGAAACAATATCTGAGGTCGTGTCTCAAAGGTCATCCCCAGGGAGCCCAGAGTACTGATGGGGAGTGCTTCTGGAGGGAGAGGCGGTGGCCCAGAGGGCTTCTGCAGAAGCAGCACCTCCTGCTGATTCGAGGTCCAGCTAGGACCAAGGAGGACACTGGCCAACGCAGAGGTGAGAAGAGGACTGACCAGTGTCACCAGGATTTGCTGGAAAGATGGGCCACATTTGCTTCACCTAACATGGTCCCTCTGCCATGGTCAATGACAAACTCTTACCAGTTCCTCTTGTATCGCTTCCTTCAGCCTACCAGTTTTATCCGTTTCTCCTGACAAATTTACACATATGGAACTGGGCAGGGGATATACCTGCAACACTGGGGATCCCATGGCTGGAAAAACCCTACGTCATGGTTTCTCCGTGGATGCACACAAAGGATATAACTTCAGAGGGGAAGGGACTCTTTAGTGTGGTTTGTGGTTATGTGCACAGGGACAAGGGGCACAGGCAGGAACGTCTGTGTGGTAGCTGGGATTTACCAACCAGAGACTCTCACGCAGGACTGTTTGTCCTGTGAAACACTTTAGGACATTCCCACAGAATACAGCAGAAGCCATCCAAGGACTTTTCTGCTCAAACTTTGTCATTTCTATTAATATCAAAGTAGAGTCAAAGCCATGGAGCATTGAAACAATCCCTTCATCATGCGACTGCCGATGGGTGTACACAGGAGGCGTGATTGCCCTCATGCTGGGGTAATGACAGAGGATTTTGCCCTTTTTTTGTAAGCTCTCATTAAAACCTAGCCCCGTGTACACCTCCTGCTTACATGATTGCTGTAGTGTAGGACTGTGTTTTTCTCATTAAGAAAGAAACGGGTTTTCCTCTGTCTTGTGGACAATCTCTATGAGATAGATACAGAGGGCTGGTATAATGCATGCAAACTCCTCATTGCTGTAGTATTCAAAGGTTTTGGCTTTACTACATCTCAACCAATAACTAAAATGTTCCATCAATCCAGTAGCATGGGGAGTAAGAACAATGTATGACCAGATAATTAAATGTCTTGTCTTCAAACAAGAAACAAAGTAATTTTCAATAGAGGCTGCTAAACCAAGTGCCCTTGCTCATCTGACATGTTTTGGGGCTGTGTATGGTATTCTGTGACAAGTGATTGTGTGGGGATTTTGCTGAATGCAAACACTGGAAAAAAAAGAAAAAAAAAAAAAAAAAGACTTGTTTATTATGCTGTTTTGGCTTACTCATCCCAGATACGACTTTTCCAGCCCTGTTGAGAGCCTCAGAGACCGTGGGCAACCCCGTTCAGCTCTGCCCTGGGTCAGCACAAAGAAGAAACAATACACAGGCAGCACTGCATAGGCAGGGGTATGCCCTTGTCCTGTGTCCCACTGGAGAAGGAGAGGAGCCATTCTCCATCTCCTTGAAGGAAAAAGGTTCTGTAGGCCACAGAGAAGCATCCCCTGGCCTGGCTTCACCCTATAGATCCTCCACTGGGCAATGCTGAATTGCTCAAGAAAAGCCTCTATGGCCAAATGCGAGATGCTGGGGTTTGAGAATGAACTATGCACTAAAACCAAAACTCTTCCTCAATTGGCCATTTACATAATGACCTACATGGTATCAAGCATTTCGTTTCATTTCATTTCATTTCATTTCATTTCATTTCATTTCATTTCATTTCATTTCATTTCATGTTGTGCAACAAAATTGGTCAAACCAGTAGCTGAAGTAATTAACTTCAAGATGGTAGAGAGGATATAGAAGGAAGAAGAGAAAACAGCCAACTGTAAAGGACGGTTGTGTCTTACTAATCTACTATAATTCTTTGCACATCTCAACAACTAAAAGCAGATGTACCGTTTTGGCTTGACTATTTGTGAATGAAAAGTACACAAAAACCCCCAAACCAAAACAAAAAACATAGACGGGTTAAATAGTGAGGTAACAAAAATTGCTAATGATGCTTTACTTCCAGATGAGTGAAGACTGTAGGGAATTACGCAGGGGCTTAACAACTCGCAGTCACCAGAGCAGCACAATGCTACTTGAAGTCCCCAGATGCCAAAAGCAGCCTGATGCGCACTGAGAGGAATGCCACGGATACTCAAGCGTACCTCACGCAGGGTTTGACACACATCAAAACCAGTCCGAAAACAAAAGCAAAGAGATTCTCCTATTTTTTCTTTTATGATGCCTCAAAGCTTTGCATCAGCCACACAGCTGCCTCGAAGAAACTGGTCCTGAAAACGCCTTTTGATTAATACAATTTTTTTAAAAGGCGGCAGAGAATAGTCTGCTTGTACTGCTCGCCTTTGTGGTCCTGTGTTTGACTTTGCTTGGTTTATACCTTGAACTTGGTAGGTTCGCTCTATCCGTCTGCAAAACCTGACTGCGTGCAGTCCTGCTCCGTTGGCCATGACTCTCGGCCAGCACAGTGGTATGAATAAAGTTGCATGAAATTGAAGCACAACAGTCTGAAAAGGGATGGAGGATTTTTTTTAAAATGTAATGTAGAATTAACTGACCACCTTGGACCACCATGCCATAAGAAATCATTGAGATAGATGGCCCTCAGTAGGGATGAGGGGTTTAGAAACAAGAATCCCATATCCTTTCTTTCTTAAAAAATAACTTTTTCTCTCATTTTTGACAATGTCACAAACCAGTTGTGAAGGGAAAGATAAGGGAATGTCACCTGAAATATTACTTCCTAAGTGTCCTAAGTGTCCCCAAAGTTTCTTGCATTTGTCTTTGAAATATTTGTCTCCCATTACACTCAGAACCTGGACAGGAGGGTAGAAGGATCCTGGTGCTACGTGAGACGACAATTCCTCTTATTCCCAGCAAACAAAAACCTGTTTGGCTGCATCTGCTAGTTACACCAGATACTTTATGATCACCCTAAATTCCAAATTATCGAGCTGTTTTCTATCTATTTGGGCCCATTACACAACGGCATTTCCAGGGAAATCCCAGGTTCAGAGCAGAGCCGCACCTGGAGCGGTCGAGAGACCGGCAGCCATGGCCGGGAATTTCCTCCTGAGCTCCCATCTCCTTTCCAACCTCTCCGCAGCCTTATAAGAAGGGGGTGAGGGTGGGGGTGGGGAATCTCCGCTGGGATGCTGGATTCGCCAGCTGACTGACAGGCGTAATCTGGTGCAACATCGCGGTCCCAGATTGAAGATCGCATGTGACCCCCCGGCAGCCTCGGCATCTCCCGCCAGCTGCCTCCATGGGCAGAAGTGAGAATGTTAATAAACACCCAAATGAAAGGAAGTTGTTGGGTTGTAATTAACATATGCCATTAGTATCTGTCGCTTTGGCCAGCCGCAGCAGACAGGCTGAACCCATACATACAAATGAGTGTCTGCCTGAACTGCGGGGAGGGGAGGGAGAGATGATTTCATTGTGAGCGTCTGGTGCTGTCAGCAGCTTTAAATCACACGGGTACTTACTAACAAAAACAGTAAAGACCATTGTGTCCTGGAACAATAACACAGCTTTTAAAACCTTGTTTTATTCAATAAACAGTTCTAAATGTTTGCTCGCCCTCTTCTTTTCACCAGAGATGCTTAAGTTAAAAGGTATTCCAAGGGGAAAAAATAAAGGTCTGGCCCACCAAAGGTATTTCTGGCAAGGTTTGTCTGCACCTACGGCCCTTTTGCAACTCTTCCCAGTGCTGCCGCCAGCGGGACAGGCGATGGCGGCCGCCCCGTGGGAATCGCATCAACCCGCTTCCGAAGAACGCCATCGAGGGTTTCCGGAAGGTGGGTAATGAGCCCGGAGCCACCCGCGCTGGCTGGGATGGTTTCTCTGAAGCGGTGATGGTACTATTCTGTTTTCGTTACCAATAATTCATTACCTTGGTACGGCTGCGCACTGCCTACCTCACCAGTTCCTCTCTTAGGGGGCTGAAAGATTAAAATGTGCGGAGAAGCCCCTGCCCATTGGCACTGCCGAAGACCTTCCCATTAACTGCTATCGCTCCAGAGATGTGCCAGGAACTGAAGGCTTAGCAGGTTTTATCCTCTCTAAAAATAAAGCCTCTGTGAATTCGAAAAATAATGATAATTTGTAACCCCAGAATATATTGCTGGAAGTTAATTGTAATTCTTTTTTTCGCAGCCCTCTTAGTCCTTCTCTAGGTTTTTAAATGTTTATTTACATAAGTGATTAGTTCAAGTACCATCGCTACCAAAACCAGTAGATCTAGGGCTGCAAACGTGATTCTGCTGAATTGCTAAACTGCAGTGAAAAACAACAAAGTCAGAAACGCCTGGGCTGTGCTCCAAGGCACGGGATTTATATGATCACATTCTGCATCTTGGTTCAGTCTGACAGAGTATTTTCCTACTTTCGGTATTAAAAGAGCTTCAAAGGTCTCTGCAGGAGCTTCTCTTTGGAGGCATTTGAGATGGCAGATGATAATTAGACTTTTCTACAGTGCAGAAATGATCTTCTTTGCATTTCCCAGTTCGCAGGCAGAGCTGTGGTCAGCAATGCTGTCTGACTCATCCTCTCATCTTACTGCTTTTAAAACCCCACAATTCCCCTATTTATTGACATTTTTTTAAAAAGTCTTACTGCCTCCGAAAAAATCCAGTTCCGTTGTCCTTGCTTCCAGCTTTCCACACCGAAGCTACTGCTGTCTCCAGCAGAATTTGTGTTTGAGGAGGCCCTGTGGAAAACCCATAGGATTCATCCTTGGTCAGCAGGTCCAGCTAGATGTGGCCGGTGCTCCCCGGAACGGCCTGGGAAAAGCTGTGGGACCGTCCCGTTCAGCTGGCCCTGCTCCAGGGGAAAAGCCGAAGGCCAGAGGGATGAGGGAGCTGGCAAAGGACTTGTTTGGTTTGATGGTTTTCCCAAACTTCGTAATAAAATCCTTAGAGGTGGTTGTGGCGATACATCCTCCTCTGCATGCAGAGATGAACCAGTCGGCTTGGATGCCCCCAGAGTCACTGGATGCACAGAGGGGCTGCAAAGTGGGGGCACTGGTTTTCCAGCCTTTGCACCTCCCATCTTAGCCCTGGTGCAATTCCCCCATTTCCCCTCTGCTTTACATCACGGCGTGGGCAGGAGGCCAGTGCATCCACCCTGCATCATTGTCAGGACCATGCTGTGGTTGTCCTCACCACCCTTCACCGTACCTTCATCAGTCAGTGCTCTCTACTGGAAAGAAGACCCAGGCTTCCACCCTGCTTTCTCCAAGGACCCACCACCAGTTCCTGGCCCTAGCTGGGGCTAGAGAGAAGGGGGGGGTTGCACCCCATCCCAGGGAGGGCATGGGGCTGAAGCCTGTATGAGCTGCAAAGGCTTGCTTTGGTGCCACTGCACCACCGCACTGCGAGATGGTACTGGGAGGATGTCTTCAGATGGAGACCTCAACGTGCTGTCAGATTTTTGGGTGGAGAAATATCCCCATAACACCATGTCGTGAAGCTGCTGCCTCTTGCCAAAAGACTGCAACATTTATTCTACCTTCAAGATAAGGCGGGCTGGGGAAAACATACCAGATCAGGCACCTGCAGCTAGAGCCCAACTCTTCTGAGCTCTTCAGCCAGCCTGAGAACAGATTTCAAAAGCCTTTTTTAGCAACAAGAAAAAGGTGATAGTCTTGTACTGTGAGTATTTTCCTCTACGTGATGTCCCACCGCCTATTACAGGATTCCCAGGGAGAAAATTCAGCTGTTTGAAACCAAATTCCCAGTTCAAGACCTAAATCTGAGGAAGCTCTATGGAAGGTTGCTTCATTGGTTTTATCCACCAAAACTGTTTTCTAAACCTTGAGAATTTTCTTCAATCTTTTGATGATGCTATTGTGACTTGGGAAGCCGTTCCACCCAGAAGCGATTGTTCAGCTACACGGAGTTCAAAGGCAGGAGAAGAAAAGGTTGCCAGTGAAAAGTTCCATTAGCAAGTAGATTTAATCTTAAAATATGTATATTCATCATTGCTTAATGTATTTAGTGCAGTGCCCAGGGCAACCCGTTACGTCAGGTGCGGATACAGCTCCAGCCTGCTGCTTTTTGCTCTCCATGG
This sequence comes from Aramus guarauna, assembly GCA_013400195.1. NCBI lineage: Eukaryota > Metazoa > Chordata > Aves > Gruiformes > Aramidae > Aramus > Aramus guarauna. The sequence goes on from VXBL01005071.1 coordinate 302,591, forward strand.
GTGTAATATTCATCGCTCTGAGCAGTGGCTGCTGCTGTCCTGCTACCCCCTCCATCCCCACGCTCCCATCTCCTCCGTGGGCCAGCACTGACGCGTGTCTGGCCCCATGGTGTGCACCTTCAGCCCTTCCACTGGCAAGAAACACCCCTGTAAGTGGTGGGTAGATGTTTTCTGCTGGGGTGGCTCAGTGGCATGTCTCACCCCTGCGCTGCCAACGGAGCAGGGACCAAAGTGCCGTGGAGCTGCACCCTGGGCTCCACGTGGGACCCCTGCGTGATGCCCTCAGCTCCTGTGGGCTTTTCTCAATGCTCCAAGTTAGGCAATCTTGCGCATGAGATTTGCAGGATCAGTCCTTACGTTTCTACCCAGTGGTTTCCACATATTCTGATTTCATGTGTTTTTTCAGGTTTTTGGGGAGCAGTTTGACCGTGTTAAATGCAGCACCAGGTAGCGAGCAGCTCTGTTAGCCCCAGAAAGGTTTCAATGTTTACTTTTCCTTTGTTTTGCATATTTAAAAGTATTTCAGTGTGTTTCTTCATCCAGATTTTTGCTGTATCTGAAAATACACATTTATAATTCCAAAGGCAATGAGCGATAAGCCCTAACACACCGGAAACGAAAGCTTTCGTGCTTTTCCTTAATACCAACCATCTGCTAGAAACAGATGATGGGCAGGCATGTGTCAGTGTTCTCGAACTGATGCACCTGCACATGAAAATGCCCAGAAAGGCCCCTTCACTAAGCTGAAGATAAAAACTTCCAACTCTTGCATTTGGAAACTTTCTGATAATGAAGCATGAAGCCTCCCTGTGAAAACCTTCCAGCCCCTCTGCTCTGGGGCATTGCCCCCCACCAGAGCCTCAAAAACACCCACCAGGAGCTGGTGTCCCCAGCACCCTCGGGTGGGAGGGGTGCCTGTTGTCACGGGCAGATCGCCACGCTGGAAAAGTTGGGGTGACAGCATCTTCCCCATGAGGTGCCACCTCTCCTGCACCACCAAGAGCTGCTGATCCTGTAGGCAGAGGCCAAACTGGGGCCAGACCTCGTGCAGCAGGGAAACCAGGTTTTCTTCTTGAAATAATTTTGGGTTTGTTATCTTTCTTCACTTAGAAAAGAGAAGAAGAGGTGGACTTCAGGAGGAATTAAAAAAAAATTAGCTTCTATGCTTTTTAATTTCTTTAGAGGAAACTAGAAAGTTATGGAAGCTGGTATAAGAAGGAGAGCAAGACAAAAATACAGCAGTTTTAGTATTAACATCTTTTCTTTATTAAGTTCTTTGTTGCTGTGAAGAAAAGCTGAGGATCTTTGTGATTTTTTTGCATTTTCATAGGACAATCATGAATCCAGTATCCAGTCTCTAAGTCTCACAAATTAAGTGCAAGTATCAGAGCATGATGGATCCCCTAAGGAATCATCCTCTGGAATCATAGGATTACATAAATATTTTACATGTGATTTTTTGTAAAAATTTAAATTTTCCTTCCAAAGCTATGACTCCTATATATTCAGGGAGAAAAATAAAAAATAACTGGGTGGGTTTTTTTAGAGAATGGGTGTTTTCTAAAGTTCATTTCTTAATTTCAAAGGGACATGATTCATGCTTTCTCGCACGCTTGGATGTGACAGTACTGCTTGGTAGCACACTGACACGAGTGTGGCAGCTTGAAAACCCCAGTTCATACAAGAGACAAACCAGTATTAACAGATGCCTTCTTCCCCTGTGATGTGAGATATCTGGATATGTGAGCGTGTGCATTTTTAAAAATGACACAAACCTCTTCTCCCAGTGTCCATCATTCAATCTCTTCCCTTAAACGCAGCTTGCACATAAATAGTCCTACAGCCCAAGGAGGTCCTGTGTTTCTTACAGGCTCACAGCATGTAAATTCATCCACAGGGAAAGGTGAATTCTCTACCCAGTCTGAACTTCCTTTAGGTTATTTGTGTGGAAAGCCTTCATTCCTGGCTGCCACGTTGGAGAACCTCTAGAAGACTTGGCTTCTTCCATAGCATGCATGCTCATGGCTTTCAGAAGCCTCAACTCCTTTTAGGATGCTGCAGGCCAAGTGTTGGAAATTGCCGGTCACCTTTGAAAACGTGGCCCTTCGGCACTGTCCGTGCGTGAGGATGACGAGGAGGGCAGCAAGCTGAGGGCTGTGGCCGTCAGTGGCCAGAGGAAGGAGGTTGCTGGTGGCTGCAGTGCTCCTGTGCTGCTGGAAGTCCTTCATCAGTTGAGGCTTCCTGGGAAAACAAGGGCAATCTAAATTTCTAATGTACCAAAACGAGCAGGGGAAAAAAAAAAAAAAAAAAGCCTACTTCTGAAGGCCTTTTTTATGCCTCATTAAAAAACTGAAAAAGACCCAAGTGAGGTCTCACTGCTCAGTCCCTCTAATCTCCTTAACTTTGCCCTGGGTTTGTTTGGGGTCTTTTTTTCCTCCATTTTGTGACAGCAATAAGTCCTGACAGCCATGCGGCTGCGTTTCTGAGTCCCTGGCTTCACATTCAGCAGTAAGTGCCGAGGCGCAGGAGCTGTGCCTCCTTCCACGTTCACCGGGCTGGAGGTGCTTTTCTGCCCCATGCATTTATCCAGGTAGATAGCCAAATTCATTATTTTTTCCACACGATCTCCAGCATGGCCTGCATCTCAAGTGGCTGCAACCCCATGTCTGAGCATACGAAAAAAAGAGTAAATTCTTTTGGCATCATGGCGCAGCGGCTGCTGGTGTTCAGCAGAAATGGAGAAGCCTCCAGTGGGTGGTCAGGAGAAGAGTTATAAATGTCATGGGTTGACCACAACAATATTAAAGAGTCACACTCTCCCACAACCTTTTTAAGTATATATCATTCAAAATTTATTTGACCTCTCTGACTGCTTTTTATTTTATATAGATCTGGCTTGACAGTTGTTTCTTCCTCACATTTTGGAATACTTTAGTGTCACAAAAGTGCATTTCTACTCATAGACCAGATGTGTCCTCCAATAACAATTACGTAGCACAGAGTAATAAACCCATTGTTTAGCCCAGTAAATCAAGCTGTTTAATCAAAGAAGCCAGATTGTTATTTCTTCACTGCACATTCATAATGCTTTGTTTGACTTCTTATACATTCATGCATATATATATAAGTACACAAATACGTACATTTCAATGCTTCGAGCACTGTGATCTGCAGCACAAGCAAAGTGGAGCCCCCATGTTGGTGAGGGGCTGCTGATCCATCGGGAAAGTGTCCGTCTGAGCAAGCCATGGGCTTGAAGTCTCGCTGAGCCGGGATCCCCAGGGACGCACGCTGATGCTCCGGCAGCACCTCACCATCTCCCCGGCAGGAGCGGTGGTGCTTCCCCAGGGATGTGCCACGTCGAGCAGCGAGCGACTGGGGGGACCCGTGTGCTGCTTCTCTGCGCCACGGCTGCAAAGCAAATGCAGGCGTTGGGAAGGCAGGAGAGAAATTTAGTGGGTGCCCTGAGCCCCGACCAAGACAGTTTGAAGGGTGGAAGGCCAACCATCGCTGGGCTTAGAAGGGAGTTTGGGGCAGCCAGAAAATCTGCTCTTTCACAAACGTGAAACATTTATTAGCAGCCAGCACTGTTTCCCCATTAAAGCAGGCAACCAGTCAAGGGGAGTGAAGCTGCTTTTCTGATCAGGCACAACGACCTGCTCCTCCTTCCCCAAAGCACCCCGATAACTGCTGCAAACCCTCCTCTCCCTCATCTGAGGTGACCCCCATCCCGCACTGCTCTCCAGCATGCGGTTCCCCCGGGCGCTGCCCCATCCCTCTTCCCAGCCCCACACCTTGCAGGCGGGTCGGGTGAGCAGGGAAATGTGGCTGCTGCCGATTCACCCGGGCTTCCTCGAGCCGTCGCAGCTTTCTCTGCTTTACGGCTTGCCTGCGTTTCTTTCTTCGCGGAAACACACGCAGAGATAGGAGAAAACGTATCATCCCCGTCAAATGCGTTTCCATAGGATTACGTCTCTTCGGGGCACTCCTGGATGGGCAGCTGTTCATCTTGCAGGCTTCCAACAGCAGGTTTAGCTCAGCTAAGCCTTTCCCTATATAAATAGACTGTTGGAAGATAAAACACATGCAGGGGCTGCGTCCTGCCAATAAATCCTGGTTTCTGCTCCGAACGTCCACCTAGCCCTTCAGCAATTTGTCTTCCAACCATGCTTTTGCACAACAGCCTTCATTCGTGCCTCGAAGCTGCCTGTTGCAATTTTATAATACACTGTGGGAGTAGGATATGTCTAGTTCTTCTGGGACCTGGCACTGCAGAAGGCCTCTGCCCTCTCTGTTCTGGCTCCCTTTAATGCTACCTGACAGTAGGCAAATAGCACGTGATGTGCTACCCCTTGTCTGTGCCTGGCTATTTAAATTCTCATTTTCACCTCCTATAACCTTTTTTTCCAAAGTGAGCTGCACGGGTGAACTCGCATCAGGCCCAGACAACCTGCACTGGAAATAACGCAGGTTTTGGCTACACAGCTTTTTGGGTAAAACGTTTGCCAAAAGGTAGTCCAGGCCGTTTCCCCTACCAAAACTGCAGGCCTGAAGTCATTGCAGTTTCCGTGCTGCAGCCAGCTGCATGAAGTCATATCAAAAAAGCCTGACGAGCTCTTCCAAGAGGCAGCCACCAAGGCTTCCCGCTGCCTCAGCCTGGCTGTCCTCTGCCCTGCAGACAGGCGGTCCCAGCTCCCTGAGACCGAAAAGGTGTGTTAGGTTACTGCCAAAAAGGAGAAAGGACTAAGAATTAAGAGATTCAGGCTTGTTTCCCGATTTGAAACACTTGTCCTTTATGACCTTGTGCAAAAAACACACTTTTTTCTCCGCTTCCTCTGGGTCCTTATCAGGAAAACTGGAACAACATCTCCTTACTCCCAACCGGTCCTGCCCGCCGGAGGGGTGAGTTTTACGGGAAAGGAGCTGGGTCTTGCTACAAACAGGTACAGCACAACCGGGTCCTGACCTGGGGGGAGCGGGGGCTGGCGGGATCATTTTCTGACCGCGGAGAGGCATAACCCAGCTGGGTGTCTCTTTAAAACTCCCTGATAAACCGGCAGAGGTTAGAAACAGCTACAGTTTCCTCAAGATCAACAGGGATCATATTCCCCACCGAAAAGCCGCCTTGGGGTCACCGGGAGTTTACAGCCTTCCAACTTTAAGACGCTTTGGCTCTTAAAGCCACCTCCGGAGGTGCGGACATGTTTTTATGGGAATGGAGTGTTTATGGGAGGAGGACGGCTTTCACCTGGCAAGGCAGGGAACCGAGGGCGAAGCTTATACGTTTTTGCACCATCTGTTTTGCCCGTCAGCACTACAGCTCTCAAACCCTTGAGGAGAACCTCCTTTGGTTCCCAATTCTTTTGGGTTTCTGCAATGCCCTTCAAGAAATTATAACGTAAATACCACCAGGTGATTTTCTTTGGTGGAGCCTTCCGAGGTCTTAGCACATGAATGGGTTTGTTTTCATGCTTGGAAACGTGCAGCTCTTGCACTAGGTTGCATATCGAGCAGAACCGCTGCTGTAGGAGGAGAGGATTTTCTTTTTAGCTAGGTATTTATGTCAAGGGATCCCTCCTTGGACCAGATTTTGACTGGAGATTTTTGGAGGAAGCGACTGACCTGCATACTGCCAGCCTGTGCTGGCTATGGTGGCACCTTGCTCCAAAAATCGGTCATCTCCACGTGTCTGGTGTCTCCATCACCGGTGGGCTGCAAGGTGAAAACTTCTACTAGGGCTCAATGGAGCAACAACACAATCTGCCTAGAAAAAACAGCACTTTAATTTCAAAGAGCCTTTTGGGTGTCAGCATCGTGTATGTCCCCAGTGAGCGAGAAAACCATTCATGCTGATGAGCCGGTCAGGGCTGCAGCCAAGCGGACTTGAGAGCAGGAACAGCTGGGTTTCAGTGGACCATTAACGTGCTGCAGCCAAAAGCCATGCTGTGGACCTGCTCACATACCACAGACCTCTGGAGAGGATCATCTGCATAATTACAGGGATCACAGATCTTGCGCTTCCTCTATCAATGAACATTTTCCTTTTGGGTACAGTGTGTTCCTGCAGATTCCAACGATAAACTGCTCTAATGGTCTTTGCAGTCATCTGATTAAGCTACAGAAAAATGTCCTAGTGCTGAGCTGGAAATGCAGCTCCCCGCCGCATGAATCTGCATGGGAACAGGGTGTGTGCAGCACGTTCCATCCACGGATAAGCTAATCCTTTCTGCAGATAAAAACTGCCAGCAAAACGTAGCCTGAAAAAGTAGTTACTGAGGTTGTTTATTTTTTAAAGGATGGATAAAATTTCAGAGCGATAAAATCATTTCCTTGAAATACTTTCATTCAAATAATTTACTTCCTTTTGAAAGGCTTAATCTTTCCTTTGCTGAACTTGGTTTTGTTTTTTTTTTTTGTTTTGTTTTGTTTTTTTTTAACTCCTAAGCAGGGTGAGCAAGGGCAGGGATGACCCTGATCTGAACGGGGGGGATGTGCAGCTACAAGACCGTGTTTTGTGATACGGGAGCACGTGCCATGCCAGCTGGAGCTAACGTGCGTAGAGGGGGGACGACTAAACACCCCATGGGCCCCTCCAGTAAATGTCTCATTGTGCTGGTAAATGTCTCATTGTGTTAATATACAGGAGCCCTGCAGACAACTACAATGAAAATTGTTGTGTAGTGCCACTGCTCAGGCTGTGTCCATGGCTTGGATCGTGTTGGTGGGCTACACCTTGCCGGGAGGGAGCCGGTGAGAGGTGCGGACACGGCACCGCGTGCGCCTTGCGGCCAGCCCAAAGCTTCGGACTCAGGGACGGAGCTGGGAATTTAATTTTTCAGTGAAGACTGAGCTTCTTTGATTAATTGCATGTAACTTTAGGCAAAACGTCAAATAGCACAAGATTTTCTATAAAGCTGGCAGTGCTGGAGAAGTGCTGAAAAACGAATTGTTTTTTCAAAGTTGCATAATTATTTTAGTAAGGTTGGGAGCCAAAGCCTGGAAAACTCTCCCGAGCAAAAAATAAAAGCCACTGAAAAAAATAAAGGGTACGTCTCTGGCTTAAGTGCTGGCCTGGACTTTGCAGGGTATTCTCCACCCCTGCTGTGCAGTGCAAGCTGCCTTCTGGAAAGCGGATTTGCAAACGGGAGGATTTAATCTGACGGCCAAGGAAATCAGTGAAGTGCCGTGGGATCGGGCAGGGAGTCCAGCGCCAGTGGGTACCGGTGGGCTCGTGCTCGCCCGCGGGATCTGAGAGCCCACTGCCCCAAGGCTGTTGTGCTACCGACTTGGTAGAGAGCAATAAGGGGAAGCATAAAATGTTACCCACAACATAGGTCAAAAGAGAAAGAAATGTCTGAACCTTTTCCCTGGGCTGGCTGATCCACACTGCAGCACGTGAAGACATCGTGTCCAGATGTCTTTGGCCACCAGACTTCATGCAGACGATTTGATGGGCAATGCCTTTCAGCGGGTGATTTAACTGACCCCTCTGCAGAGGGGCAAGGCAGAAGAAGAGGAGGGTGTTCAGCTCCTCAACAGCAGCGATGAGGGAACAATGACTCATCACGTTTGTTCTGTAAGAGATTTTGTAGGTTTACCTGGCAGACGTGTCTGTGAAAGCAAGTTTATAACATAGCCTGGCATAGATTTAATGGAGGACCAAAGGAGGAAGAGAGGATTAGTGCTTCCTCTGCCTCTGTTTATTAGCCACCAGATATCAACACCTATCTCTGTTCCTCTCTCAAGGAAAAGGAATGGCCGTGTTATATACTCCCTCCTAACCCCTTCAGATGACTTGAAGCTGCTTATATCTATTTTTGGGTTGTCTGCTAGCCCATTTCCTAGTGCTCCCAAAGCACCCAGCAAGCAGAGCACTATACAGATCTAAAAGATGAAAACATATGTGAAAAATAGGTGAGGAAGCTGAATTACAGCAACTGAAACTTAACAGGATTTGGTGGAGCTGTCATCAGCCTAGTTTTCCACCAGTGTAATTCCACTGATGTAAACAGCAACTAACTCACACAGGCAAAAATCCTAACTGGAGTTGCTGGAAGACAGTGAAAGGATGGCACCTCCAGAAGCAAAGCAAATAGCATGTTTCCTGGAGAAAACCTCATAGAATCACAGAATGGTTTGGGCTGGAAGGGACCTCAAAG
>VXBL01005071.1:312783-333780 GCA_013400195.1 Aramus guarauna
AGAAGCTCCCAGACCTACTGTAGACCGGATTCTCCATTCACAGAGCTAGAAACCAGAAGTCATTCCTAGTCAGCACAATTACAGCCCTGTAAAATTGCTGCTGCTGAGCAGGGTCACAGACCTCTTGGTTACGAGCTCACCTACGCCGATGACAGCTTGAGAGGAAGGGTTGGCTGCGGGGGAAGAGCTGGCTGCGCTCCGAAACTACAGCATAAGGGGCAGAGATGGGCTTTGACATGCAATATTTGCTGCTGTCTGTCACTGGGACTGAATTATTTCTCTTTTTTTCATGAATCAGTGACCAGCCAAAGATGCCAGCACAGCTGAGGGAGCCTGCCTGCATGAGCTGCAGCAGTATTCAAGCAAAGGGCTAAAGCTTCGCTCACCAAATAGCTTCTGACCTGCTCCCAGCAAGCGAGACCTGTCTTGTTTGAGCTCTTACAAAGCTAACGAGCCCTTTTCCCTCAGGTAAAGCAAATCAAAGGCAGGAAGAAAATGGTAAAAGCGCTGCTGAATTAGATAATCTACCTTTGGCAGCGGGCAGTGTCTGAGAATGGAGGATATCCTCTCTCAGCAAAGGAAAACCAAGAAAACTTCATTTGCAATGAGGGAATTGCATGTCGGTTCCTTGAAGCCATTGAACACAGAGCCTTCTGCCCAGCTTTAACCTTGCTAAAGGCAAAAGAAAACCTCAGGGAAACCCCTGGAAACCACCTTGGCCGTGGGCAGAAGCTGACAACGCAGCAATGACTCTCAGAGTAATGACCACGAGAAGTATAGCAAAGCTTTTGAAAGTGCAGGGTAGAGCAGAAGGAGCAGCTGACTACTAAACAAACAAATAAATAAGAACCAACCACATCCCTGAAAAAATTAAATAAAAAACAACAACAAACAAAACAAGTCCTGCTCACCACCATCCTGTCTAGGTGCACCAGTTTGGTGCTCTGGGAAAAGGGCTCTTCCTTGGGCTTTGAGGACCCAAACGCTAAAGGAAAAGTGACTACTAATTATCATCAGTAAAAAGTCTGTTCATCATTAAAAGTCAGTTTAATGGATTCCAAGTAGTGGCAAGCAGCATTTCCTTTGAACCATGACGGCACGAGGGGAAAATTAATGTTGCTTTGTATTTCTCTGTAAGTAGAGCCAAAGGGACTGAGAAGGAACCAGCACCCTGCTGTGCTGCAAAACAGCGCAGAAGCCAAGGGAGACTTCACCCAAGCAATGCTCGGCACGTGCGTAAGCTCAGGACCCAAGAACCCAAATAGCTCCTGAACAGTGCAAGCAAAAAAGGGACACAGACACTAGTGTATGCCATTCTTAGGTATGTTATTCCTTACCTTATTAGGTCTGATTTTAAGTTGTATAATTATGTAAAAATATCCCACCTTTCCCCTCTGCATGTGGCTCGCCTGTTGTGCAAACCCCAAAGCAGAGCGAAGCCAAGACTCAGAGGCCACCAAGTCTACTATGATGTGCCTTTTGAATAATTACTTGGATAGTTCTTACGAGCTGGAAGCAAGTGTATGAGGCAGATCTTGTCAGTGCAAGATGAAAAGCGTTTCCTGCTGCACTGGAAATTCAGGATCCTGAGGGGGAGAAGTTGAGACATCATATAATGCATTAGCTGAAGAGTGGGAGACCAAGATTTGCAGGACAGTCCTTGCAGGGCAGACTAACCCAAGCTTTGTTGTGCTTAGAGCTTTTTTGTGACAATACACATTTTTTCTATCTGTGTTTACACCATCCTTGGTGAGACCAGTCCAAAGAACCTGAATTCATGACTGAATGGCCAGTGTGGCTTCTGGAGAAGTACACGAGAGGGATGTCAAAGCTGGACACAGCTGCAGAGGGGGCAGCTGCAGAGCTTCCCATATCATCTTGTGACACCACCCATGTGCTGGATGGTGTTAATGGAGAGGAATGGCAAAGGCCCACTTAATCCTCACCAGTAAATCTGCTCCTGTAGTGTTGCCAAGTCAAGGTCTCACGCCAAGTGCTTGCTGCAGCATTTCTGCCTTGTGCAGAAAGGGCCTCGGTGGGGTCACAGCCCAGATCGGCCTGCTCTCCTCCCATTTCTCCACAGCATCCCCAGAGAGGTGGGGAAGAGGTGCTCGTCTTGCAGTACAGAGACCATCCCCAAGCGTGACAGAGACGTGAAGACCCCCAGCGCTGCAGAGTCAGGCCAAGGGATTTCCTTCCAGAGGCCCCTCCAGGCACTTTCCCGCCCGCCATCAGCAGGCATGGAAAGCATGCAGATAGATACCCACCACTGCAGCAAGCCAACACCGCACCCTAAGCACATTTGACATGGTAACTTAAAAAAACCCCACATTTAAACAAGCATTGCTATGTATTTTAATGAGCCTCAGAGCAGCACTCAGTAGCCTTTTGTCTGTGACAGACAAAAAGGGGGAGGTATTGGTCTGCAAGTCTTGGCAATCAGAAAATAGTTTGCAAAGAGTGAAAAAACACTGGCTGTGAGAGAAGTAAAATGCAGTGGTCACTGAAAGGATGTAGGAAGTGACAGACATCATGGAACAACAGATGCACCTGAAAATCACTAGATGAGAGTATCATTTCAAGGCAAACAATTAATTTTGAGCAGCACCTGCTGCACAAAAGACGCTCACAGTACTTAAAGCAAAATCATGGGCTGAACAACCTCAGAAAATAACCCCAGTCCGGTTGAAGGTAAGAGCAATTATAAATAACACCGGTAGCAACAGAACCATATCAAACAGGATTTCGATCGTGCAGAGAGCAGCAGCAGTTGGTTGAACAGCTGAGAGGCAAAGAGGGCCAAAGGCTGATGCTCAGTGACAGGGACTCACTGAGGAAGCAAGGAGATGTGCTATCTTTGGGGATTTAAGCAACCTGCAGTCTATGCCGCTCTGGTTTGGTGTGTGACCTTGAAGAAGTCATCCAGCGTGTTTCAGTGTCCTGATGTAAAATAGTCTTTATGAGAGTGCATCTGTGAAGGTTGGTAGAGCACTTTGTGATGCTCAGGTAGAAAGAGGTGCTTGCGTGTCGGAATTGAGAATTGGTTGGCATCTGAGATCATTTATGACCACCCATATTTAGAACCGCCCACCTGTAAGGAGAGCTGGAGCTTTCAGCAGCCTGGACAGCAGTGGGACAGCCCTGGAGTAGTGTGGGTCTTGTTGCCATCCCATCTTAGAAGACGAACTAAAATCCAGTTTTTAAAGAATACAGCTGTAAGCCTTATACCCAAACCTGCAGCTGAGCATCTGCAGTTTTTGGCAACATGCACAGGCAAAGGAGAAGTTTATCCTAGAGCCCTATCTTTCTCCATGCTCCCTGTCTCCAAGGGTCTGATTCCTTATCTGAAAAACTTCTTTGGCTCTCTCTGGAGTTGGCTTGCTTGCACCCCAAAAACCCTATTTGCCTCTCATTCTGCACGGCTGATCGGAGGTGTGGGCTGCCTGTGTGCAGATAACCATGGGTACCCACAGAGCTCCTCGCAGGCTCTTTTCAACCACCATCAGTGCTGTAGGCATGGACAATCCCACCTCCACTCCTTGCCACCAAGTGCAGGTCCTCCCAGGGCAGAGTTAAAGGGGTCTTTTCATTCCCTGAGACAGCCCAATAATGAGGCACAGACCAGTCCCCAGGCAGCCCTAACACATTCGTCTAGAGAGGACCAAATGTGAGTCGAAAGTTGGAGCCTGACCCTCATTCCTTCACCGTGTTGCCTCTGCACAGCCGTTGCTCACCACATTAGAGAGATGCCTGCTCTTGGCATTACTCCATTTCCTAATTGATCTGGATCGCAGCTGTAGATATTCCCATTTTTACTTAATCCTTTTTGTTTACAGCAGGCGAAAGGTATGATGCGGTTGGAATAAAATGCACTGGATTTCCTCCCGCGCACGATGCTCTCTCAGTGGTGGCATTCCCTGCCAGAGGAAGCAGCCCGGCGAACCTCGCGGCAGGGCATTATGGTAATCTAATCAGAAGGAGATAAGAGACTGGATGAGCTTTGTAGTGTCTGATATGGATAAACACCAGACCAAAGCTTGTCAGCATTCATGAGAGAATAAACCAAAGCGTTTAGATAGCAGCAAAAACAATCGTCCAAAAGATGAGAACTATTGAAATGAGATATAATTGGCGACTCGCATTTTAAAAGCAAAAGCAAATTCATTTCATCCGTGTCTCTATACTTACGCGCTTCCTTTGGCAAGAGAAAAGAAGCTTTAGTTCGATTAGCTGACTTGACTGCACACAACTCAGAGCTGAGAGAACACTTTTCAGGGACTAATTTATTCCACAAATATAACATATTTTTCTGCTCACAGAATACCCGCAAACACATTGCAATTTCCTTACATATTTTTCTTTGATTTTTTTTGGCACATTTTCATGAATTGTTTGTAAGTTCGCTGTTTGCAGTATTTAATGCCTGGAATATGAGCAGTTGGTTAGTGGCAGTTGGTCACGTATATCACATGCTATTATTATTTCTGCTGGTCTTTGGCTGAGACTGTCCTTTGCTGGGTCTAATTCAATGTCCTTTGATGTCAATGAGGGCTTCTCCCTTTGACTTCAGTGGACTTGGGTCCAGCCCTTTGTTAGGGAAGGAACTGGAAGAAGCCACTGGGCTTGGAGTCTCTCAAGCTGGCCTCAGATTTATTTGGGAACTCAGCAAACGTTCCTTCCCACAAAGCCTTTCTCAGCTCCACTCCTAAGAAAAACTGAAGTTTTCAAACATCTATTGGAGTCAATATTTTATTTCCTTGCAACTTGCATCATTATTCAGACCAGTGAAAAAATGGGCAGAAAATGGTGCCCTGCTTGACTTCACACTGCACACCAGTGCATTCAGCAAATATCAGAGGAGCGAAGGATGAAGCTCATCACTTGGATGCAGGGTTTGCCTTCAATTTCATTTCAGCACTGTAAGATGAAAGCTCTGCCTGCACCTCACCCCAGGGAATTCCACAATTTAGAAGTCCAAACCCCTTCTTTCGTGCCCAGGAGGCACAAAATCCCCTGAAATGCCCACATTTCTTCCCGTCCATCTCCCTAGGCTTATGGGCACCTGCCTTCAGGTACCTCCAAAACCTTGTCCTAGGAGCGCCAGGAGATGAGCTGCCGCAGGAGGACTGTGGGGAGAAGCTGGCCAGCCTGCGTGAGTTAAGGTGTCTATTTTGACCTCTAGCACTCGAGGCAGCAGAAGAGCAAGAAAGACCGGCACGGACATCTTTCTTTTGCTACTCCTCTTGGGCAGTGCTGTGTTGGCAGCTCATTTAACTTCAAGATTGTCCGCATGTAAAAAATACAAATTGTCTTATCTTCAAAATATGGTTTAAAAATAGCACTATTTGAGGATCATATAAATAAATAATCATTCAGAACACAATATTAGAGCTCCCTTCTTTAATTAAATGGTTGCTTGATGCATTTCAAAGCTCTCGGTCTCCCTGCATCTCTATACTTTTCCTGTTATGAACAAACCTTGGCTAACTGCACCATGAATTTTAAAGCAAACTAGAAGCCACAGAGTAATAGGGCTATCAATATCCTAATTGCTGAGCTGTGCCCATTCTCGCACAGACACAGGAAGAAATAACGTCTCAGACATGCTGTTAAGCAGGAATGGCTTCAATGGCCATCACTGCCTCCATTTGACACCTGGCTTTCAGGAGAACACAGAGGAAATATTCTAATGTGAGGGTACATATATTTTTCCTCTCAACCCACATCACATTTGCTAGACACAGTCAGGAATGTAATCCTGACTATTCAGACCAACCCCTCTCCTGGTCCTGAATGTCGCTGGACGGTGAGTGGAAAGGCCATGCGTTTCCCTTTGTTGAAGTGCATTCTTTGTGTAATCCCTGGATTGGCTCAGGCTTTTTTTTTTAGGATCACAGAAGTGAGGAATGGAAAAGACACATGACATGAGGCCAACAGTTCACCCCATTCCCCAGCAGGATTATTGACTGTTTCATTTATTGACTCTATTTCATCCACCAGGGCTTTGTCTTGCCCAGTTTTAAAATTTTGAAGTCACACAGCTTTTGCTCTTCTCCTGGGGTGCTATTAATAGAAAGTATAAATTCCACTCTTAATAAAAGCTCCCTGATTTCAATTCCCATAACTTCTCTTTCTTAATTTCACCCAACTACTCATGCCATCCACTTAGGCATATCAGATGCTTTCCTTGGACTTTTAGGGGACCATCGGTGACTGTTTAGCTCCTCTGTACATATTCAGCAGTTCTCTTTTTGCTTGCAAGTCCTTGTCACACTGGGAGTCAGATTTCCCCGGCACATCACTCTTCACTTCTCTTGCAGGCTTGTGAGCAGCTGCCAAACAACCAGAAGCAGAGTACTTTTTTTTTTCCCTGAATGACATGAGGGGAAGGACAGGAGGTTCTAGCTAGAAGAATGCAAGGAAAATCACAGCCTTTCCCTTCAGCTGGTTTATTTAGACACTTGATTTTTGGGAGGGAGAAAGGAAGAATAATTTATGGCCATTTTTCATCTGATGTGCATGGACCTAAAACTTCCCTGGAGCCTTGCCACAAAAGACACCTTAAACTGGATATGACATGGTCTTAGGTCCACACAATGGTATTAAAGGCAAATTTGGCATCTAGAGCTGCCCCGGGAGGACATAGATATTTATGTGGTAGAGCTGGGAAGGAGATGAGGCATGCTTGATGGGAGCTTGCTCAGTGCAGTGTCTCACTTGCTATGATATCATATGTGTAAAGTGGCACAACCTCCTAAGCCCTTTGGTGGCTCTCGCCCATCACTGCTCCAGTTTCATTGAGGAGATGTTTTCTCCTTCTTCCCCACCTGACACCAATGCCCACGAACCAGACAGATGCTGCTACAGCTCTAAAGCAAGAGCCACCACTTCAGCTTCAAAGGGATGGACTGGTCCTCACCCTGCACGTTCACCCCAGAGGCTTGCATGGAGGCATTTGGTCAAAGCTGGTACGGGACCAGCCCTACTTGGAGTGTGTTGCACTCATGATCCTGCCAAAATCCCATGAGAAGCGTTGTGGGTCAGCAGTTGGTTTGTCTTGGGATCTCCTGAAAGGCTGAGTTAGTAAGATTTGTGTTAAGATTTTCTCAGATACCCTGCGGAGATGAGCTGTTTTTAAATCCCAAGTTTAAATCGGCTATGAATTTACAGATGACTATTTTGAGTTGCCAGGCTCCTTGTTTTTGTCCTCTAAAATACGACCTCTGCATTAGGATGGTGCTCACACATTGTACAAATGTGCTGCTCCCTTTCACGTATTTTCTTTTGAATTCCTTTAAAATATGCAGCGATATTCCACAGAGGAGCTGATGTTCAGAGTAAATATAGGTGTACATTTCTAAGTACACCTCGTAAAGATATCTTGAGTTCTTTGTGATGTCATCCAATTTGCTTGGCTGCCTTTGCTGTTATAAACATGAATATGCCTGGTGCCAAGTTCAGGTGATGAACAAGCACTGGAAGGAAAGCAGCTGTGGGAGGGGGATCACGCAGAGTTGCTTTTATATTTTCTACAGATCTTCTGGGCTTGGGAGGGGAGGAGTGACTGACCAGGCAGGAGCGATGTAGCATCAAAGCATACCTTGGGGTTGTGGCAGGGCTGGAAAGGAGCTCAGGCACGTAAGAGATGCAGCTTGGGAAAGGCAACTTTCCGAGGAAAAATGAATATGAAAGCAATTTTTTCAATTAAAAAGAGGAAGCAGAGATACCACCTCACTCACTTTGCTCCTTATTTTTAAGCACTTGGAGTGGAGTAACTTCACAGGAATGTTTTCAACATCCAGAAGCGGTTCTTCTCGATTACATAGGATCTTCTGTTAAGTTGCTTGAGGCTTGTGTGGTAGCAGCATTATTCAAAATAACAGTGGCCCGTCTTTTATCAATTAGGAGAACAATGGCAGAATCATCTTTCACTAATCCCTAATCCTCCCCACAACTGCTTGAGATCCTCATTCATAGATTCTTTGTTTTATTTACATGTTTTTTGGGATGGCAGCTGCAGGGTTGAATCTTTCAGACTCTGGGACATTTTGAACCTCATAATAGGAGCAAATGAAAGACTTCAAAAAGAAATGTTTAGGGAACAGTGCAAGAAAAGTTCTGCTTAAATTTAGAAACGTTATAATTGCAGTAATCATGAGATATAAATGAGGTATCAGCCATCCTCCACATGTGCATGACTATAAGGACTTTTANAGACCAAAGTGTGGCCAGCTGATTTGTTAAGTCTACATGCAAAGCTGGCAATGGGAGTTTTGTCGTTGCTACCTTTGGTTTTCAGTCTGGGTGTAGGGACTTTGTCTGACTGTCCTACAGAAAGCAGGCATTGAAATCTACGGATACGTCTTAATTCGACAGATGAGGTTTAGATACAAAGCTTGGAGCCGCTTGCCAGCTTTCAGTTTCTATCCTGTTGCAGGTCTCGGTCTCCTGCCATGCAACGTCACACCAAACTGGTATCTGGTATTCTGGCTGGGTGCCATCCCCAGGGTTGATGATCGTAATTGCATACAGACAAAGTCACAAGGAGCAAAGACGTCTCCTGAGTGCAGTTTGGAACAGTCTTCTTCCTTTCTCAGTCATAACCAATTCTGCAGGTTGGCTGGTTTGGAAACAAAGTCATCAAAGACAGTGATTCTGGCATTGCCCGTAGCAGCTCTTTCAGCGCTTGCTCAGAGAGGCTCTCTTCAGCTATTCTTTTCCACCCTGACTGCTTTTCCAGACAGATCCCCACTGAGTCGATGTAGTCACACAGTAAACACTGCTAGAAGCAGGCTGACATATGGTATCACTTAGGTACAGTGCAGTCCCAGCACCATCGTAATGGTATTTCAGTATCTCTGCTTCCACTTCTAATCCAAACCAGTAAGCTCATTTGTGCACAAAGTGGGGAGGAAAAAGAGGTGCTAAAGAAACTTTTACAATCCATGGAAAGAGCTTTAATTTGATACCATGCTTCACGACTTCAAGAGGAAGAGACCTGAGGTCAGGAGGGGAACAATGCCCAACAAGCAGTTGGCTCTGTAGTCATCTGATTGGTCTGCTACAGGCTAGATCAGTGAGATGTTAAATAAAAATAGCTTTAAAGTCTTTAAAATTAGACTTCTGTACAACCTTACCCAGCTTTGCTGACCTAACATAAGAAATGCGAGCCACTGCAGACACAAACAAATCCAGCAAACATGAGCCACCGGGACCTCACAGAAAACCACGAGTCCCACCGTGACTGCTTCTCAGTGTTTCGAGCAGCAGCGGAAGGCAGGACTGCAGGCAATGCAGCAGGAATCAGATGTGTAAACGGGAAGGAAGTTCTGGTGTTTGGCAGGAGTGAACTGCTCTTGCAGGACTGGAGCAGTGTAAAGTTACTGAAGACCGCATGGGGAATCCAGATGTTTGGTGAAGGAAATTGATGGAAGCCTCCCAGAAAGTGATGGGAAGCTCCTGTCACGAGGAGCATCTGGGTCTGTAACAGCACAAACCAGGTCAGAAGTGATGGGTCACAGACCCATGCCACCAGCATGGGGTGGCAACGCAGGAGTGATGGCTGTATGAAGGTGAATGCCATTTTGCCTCATAAGTGAGGAGCATTACTGCGTTTGGCAACCCTGTACAAACCAGCTCTCTGCCTGCCAGGTTGCTTTTACCCAGCATGCAGCACCTGAAGACTCATCCGTAAAACTTTAGTGGGGTCCTGGCAAAACACAGCCCCAAGCGATAGGGAAGTTTGAGGAATCAGGTCTGGTCCTCCAGGTCAGATGGAAATATGAAGTCCCAACTCTCAGGCTGAAGCTGCTATGCGGAAGGGGACTCGGGGTCCTGGAGGCAGGGGAAGGGGAGCAGAGGGGTTATGGTTGGGTTCGGTTCCAGATGAAGCCTTAATGCAAGCACAGATTGCAGCAGCTGGAACCCCTCTCAGCAGTGGACTGCAAAGCCAAGGTAAGGCAGGTTGGCCTTGTTTATGACAGTAGATATCATCCCTCACCAAAATGAGCATATGGGAATTGTGTAATAATGTATGAGATACACCACACAGAAAGGAGGACGTGCCTGCGCCAGGTAGAAAAGCACTGAAAGATTGTTTTTTCAATTTAATAATCCAGATGAGTACCTGTGGGCAGAAAATCCTTTGGATTCCCCCCTCCTCCCCAGAAAATCAGTTTTCTTCAGCAGAAAATCCAAAGAATTCAGAGTCTTTCAACCTCAGCAATGTGGTGTTCACATGTGCCCCAGCACATGCTCGCAGAGGTATCACACACCAGATTTTCATTTGTGGGTAACTAAAGATATAGAAGTGCATCTATATTTGGACCCATAAATGAGGCACCTCACAACTACTGAGAAGCACAGACTCCTGCAAATTAAGGCACTTGTCGGCTTTAGGAGCATCAGCTTCCGACACCCACAATTAAACTGTGAACACCTATCTTTGGAAGACTGCAATTATTTCAAGTTGCTTCAAGCTACGGACCCAAAAAAGATCAAGATGATAATTGATTTGGAAACACTTGTGAAAATAATTAGGCTCTTTTTAAAAGCACTTTATATTGGGCAACTAAAAATGGAAGCACCAAAAATGGAGGCATTTTGAAAATTTTGGTTTTCATACAGGAATAATTTGGTTCATTTTCTTGCTGGAGTGCTCTTCCATCGACTCAGTCCTGAAGCAGTGAGAGGTGCTGGAGTGGTGAGCAGTTGCCTAAACACAAATAAGAGAGACATAGTGATCTCAAATAAGATATAAATATTGTAGGTTGACCTGTTTCTGAGATGTTTACTGTCTAGATTTTCTTGTTTTATGTTTTTTTTTAACATCAGACCTTAAAGAATAAAATCAGCTCTTGAAGACTTTTAAGAGACTGCATGAAGCTGGAAGCTGCAGCCTGTGTCCTCACCACCTGAAGGCTACTGGGGACTCTGGTGGAGCCCCAGTTTAGGTAGGAAAACTGCTGCAGTGGACCTGTTGGGGGAAAAACAAATGGACTCCAGCAGCTCACGGAGGTGCCTGAAGTTAGTCCTCCCTGAGCCATCTTCAGGAGGGTGCAACAGACAGCGTGGCCTGGTTTTGCAGATCTGTTCTTCTCTAAAAGCTCTGCTCCTGCAGTAGTAAAAAAAAAAAAGTGCTGATGTTGTCACTTTGTTAGCACACAGATTCACAAAAGGAAGGAAGGGCAGGTAGCAAAGCCACTTGGGCACTCGCCGTAAGCCTGGGTGAGTACTGCGGCACTGAAGTCCCCACGTGGACAAGTGCCACGATACCCCCAGAGGCAGGGAAGGCAGAAGGTTTCATACCCAAGTGCAGGTACCAGAGGCTGCAGTCATAGCCCTGGGGTGCAAAAAGAAAATTAAAATGAGACTCATTTTTAACAAGCAGTGCTATTTCTGTATTGCACAAGAGCCGCACAAGTCACGTTGAGCCTTTAACAATTGGTACGCGTATGTTTAGACTAGTGTTTCAGGAGAGGGCAAGAGAGAGTCCCAGGACTGTGGAAGCCCTTCTACTTATAGCGATGAATTAATTCTAATTAGCCCTGGAAATGGGCCTCTCTGGCTCTTTGTTCTCTGAAATTGTGCTTTTCAGATGCAGGCTTCTCAATTAGCAGCTAATTATGATGGTCTTGCCTCCTTGCGGCTAGAGGGGGTATAAAAAACCACAGCCCCTGACAGCTGCTGGAGATTTGCCTTCAGCCTGAGCAGCAGAATTATTGATATCAATTTCAAGGGTCTTTGGCTCTTGTCCGTAAATCCCTCGCAGACCTGAACCAGCGTTATTTGTAACACTACTGAGAATGATTTGATGATGTGAGCTCTGGAAAATACATCGCATTTCTAACCCTCACCAAAGCAAAATGCAGGCAGGCTGTATGTCCAATAGTCTGTCCCTCCTCTCCTCTCCTGGAGTAGAGAATGAGGAATCCAGATGCAAACCCCAGCATAAAGCTAGGTGTTCCCAGGCTGTGTTTTGCTATCACTAACCTTTCTCTACAACTGTCCTTGGACAATGGTCCTTGTAGATCTAAGTACCCTTAACTTAGATCCTGATCTAGTATCCCTTATGCCAATGACCCCAATTAGCCACTTCCTCAGGCCAGCTCCAGTTTTGCAGACTATGGCAAGCCCAGCAAAGAACCTTTTTACCCCTGTGATAGGTAGGTTTGGCTCTGGAGTCATGGGCAGGGCAGATGGGATGGGGAAGAGATGCAGTTCGTAGGAGTATCAGACTTGCGTGACTGGGGCCCCATATCCAATGGCCCACCTGACCCCATGTCCTGCCTGTGTTGGTGGTGGTAGGACATGCTGCGTAGGGAATTTAGCAGGTACAACCCGGCTTATTCCCTTTAGTATCTCTTCACAGACCTGTTGTCCGTGAATTTATCTAACTGCTTCTTGAACTGGCTGGTAGCACCAGTACCCATAGCCTTCTGCAGGAATAAATCCCAGAAGTTTCCTACTCGTTGCATAAGAAATAGGCTGTCTTTCATCAGTTTTAAGATGACCTCCAAGTTCAATCATCATTTTTCCAGCGTCGGCCCTCACTTTCAAGCTGCATACAGTTCCTTCTGCAGGCAGGGGGACAAAATGGTTTATTTGTTCTTTAATCTGTCTGTACTAGGGTCTGTCCGTACAAAATGTATCTGCTGAAGGATGTGACAGGATCATACTAGCATCACAATTTCAGCTACTTGTAAATGTACAGTTGTTCTCAGATAACTGGAAACACAGTCTGCTCAGCAGTTCTTACGTTCTTCTTGTATGATGGTTTCACTTCGGATCTCCATGTAGTGGTTATTGTCTGATATTTCCTAGGTAATACCTGGCGGGGATTAGCAGTACTGGAAGGACTCTGTGAGAGTACTGGTTTAAGATAAAATTTCTTTGCAGTAAAACTAGAGATCAGACAAACTCCAACTCAAATCAGCCAGAGACTTTCCCCCACTGCAGATCCACATCTGGATATGAACTTCATGCAGATGCTAATTATTTCTGTGCTGCAGCAGACTCCCTGGACCCGGACTAAATTTCAGCTCCAACTAAATTACACATCCGCAGTCTAGAGTGTGTATCTGAGAAAGCAAGGAAGCCTAACACCAAATACGTACATAATAGCACCTCCTTCCATATACACAAGCCACAGCTATGAAACCAGTGACTGAAAGCTTGTTCCTATGTTGCAGGTATTTGAGAAATGTAATGTATACATTACTGCTGTTGCATTATTTCTCCTGGTATCTTGTAGCTTCTCTCCCAGTGCAAAAATCTATGTCCTGAAGGGGAAACAATCATCTTTAAACTAAATTAGATAACAAAACATTTATGCTATCAAATAATCTCTGTGAGGATTTCTAGCATTTCTTTCCTACAGAAAATTGAAAGGATCACAGCAGCAAATGAATGTAGTTTGGCTGGTTTAGGCTGAACGGTGTGTAACTTGTCATCAGCTCTGTATTTTGGATCAGATGGAGTGGTTGAAGATAGGACAGTGCAGGGAGAGGTTGTCCAGGGGGACTGGAGTTTGCAGCACTGCAGGGCTTCAGAAACAGGTTAGACAAACATCAGTCAGAAAGGGCGGCGATGCATTTGATCCTGCCCTGAGCAACGAGATAACTTCCTGAAGTCATCTCCAGGCTAACTTATGTGATTCTATAAAACAGCGACAAACTAACAAAGTAGAAGTCTCTGTTTCCATTTCACATAGCACTTCTCATACTAAATTTGCCGAGTCTGGTGCCTCCCTAAATAGCATGCTATAAGCAAAAGAGTAAGTTGCTTTAAAAGGGACAACATACAGCATCCAGACAGAAATACTGCTGCAAGCAAAAAGCTTCCCTAAGATTGTGAAATCCAAGTGTTCATCCTTAGCAACATAATTCAAACTNAGAAGAAACCTGGAGCACTGTATACTCCATACTCACCATCACCAGGAAGGGTCCACTCCAACAGCTACTACTCACCACAGTAAAAGGAAGAAGGTGGCTCAGCGAGAGGAGAAACTACAGCAGACGCTACTGACAGTTAAGAGCAACAATTGGAGGGGAGCATAAGGATAAGAGGCAAACAGAATACTTTACTGGAAAACACTAAAAAAAACAGGAGAGACTTAAAGCAAGTGTGTGTGCAGATGTGAGAGAAATGCGTGCAGTTTTCTGTAGCATTCTTAATGCTATGTTTTTAAAATTCTCATATTACAAGCCTTCCCAAACAAAAACCAATGAGATCTTTTATAAAACTCACTAGTACATTTCCAATACACTCATATGGAACCATTTTCCTATTGACATAAACTTGTAAATTAACATACTTTACATATTTAGGTCTGTTTTCTGCTCCTCCTCCCTTGTCACCTCCCTTTTTTAAATACCCAGATATAACAGTGTCAGCATCGCCATGGAGCACTGAGGACAGGTTTCCATCCCTTGGAAGTCACCCTCCATCAGCTGAGCTGCAACCACTGATCTTACACCAGCTTTCAGCCTGCATCATCTGCAAAGAAAGACACAAGTATTTAAGTGAGCCCATTTCGTCTGGCAATTGAGGCAGGCTAAGAGCACACACATGGTTAATTACCACGGTTCAGCCAACAGGCAATAACTCATTAAGCTGCAGTAACTCGACTATGTTTAATCATGTGCTTTGTGCCCCAAGGCACTTCATAAGTAAAGCAGTAAAGTCAACTTATCTACCATCTCAATTTCTCTCTCCCTCTCTTTCTTCTAACCACAGAAAATCGTGGTTAAACCACAGAGGATAATTTCTGGACACAGAATAGTTCACCACTTTCCTCTTTTTGGCAGACTAACTGCGCTTGAAGATTGTTATCGTGTCACCTTTCAGCCTTGCCTTCCCCAGGCTAAATACAAATGCTTTCTCTCTCTCTGCACAGGCGCTGGTTTGTAGGCTCTCTGCAGCCTTGCTCTCCTTGGGACTGCGACCACATCTTTCCCGAGGGGTAATGTCAGAAACTGGTCCCAGTGGTGCGGCTGAAGGGATTATCCCTCCGTGCCTAACATGCAACATCCCCATCTGTCCAACCCAGCCCGACGTTTCTTCCTTCCACAGCTGAGTCATTGCTCCATCATAACCCCCGGCTCCCTCGTGGCAGAGCTGCTACCTGGCTGCTCCCTCCCGCCGTGTCCCCGTGGAGCTGATTATTTCAATGTAGGTGCAGATTTGCGCTTGTCTTCACTAAATTGCATCCTGTTTATTTCCAGACCATTCCTCCAATTACTGAGATCTCCCGAGCGCTAATCCTCTCCTCCCTGGTGTCTCTTGCTCTTAGCTGAAATTCTAACAAAGGGGCTCTCTACCCCTTCATCCAAATTATTAATGAAAATACTGAATAGACCTGAACCCAGGCCATATCCCTAGGGAACCAGCTCAATAAATCTTTCTAGTTTGACAGAGTTCACCTGGTAACTGTTATCTGAGTACTCGCAGTAATTTCATCTAAGCACTTTCCCCTTGATTTTCTTCTAAGAACACTGCTTTCCTAAAGGCGAGATATTGTAGCTATAGCTTCTCCCTAATACATGGGCAGCAAGAAAACATATATTTTTAATAGGTAATGCAACTAATGTTCGTGTGTCAGACCTGACTTCAGCTGGCTTCTGCCTGTGGAGGACTGGGGTTGTGACCAAATGTCACAGCCTGCCTAGTGAAAACCCATTTCAGCATTCACCAAAAGCATCTGTTGGTGGTCTCCAGTGCAAACAGGATGATGGGAAAAATGGGCTTGTGAATAATTTAGTGTAATAGTTCCTAAATCATGGGCTTCCCAACTTCCATGAGATTTGGATCAGGCCCGTATCAGTTCAAATCCACTTTCCGTCTCCAAATACAGGGGATGTGTTTCCATTCCCTCATAGGTAAAATTGCTGAGCTTCAAATTCAGCATTGGAGTGGGCTGTTTGTTTTTATACAGGGGGAAGGAAGTCACCTATTTCATTCTACTGTTCTCTAGTAATTTTGTGATTTGCATAATGAAATATAGGAAGATGGTGGGTAACAAATCCAGATATACAGAAAACTTCTTGCGCTTTTCACATCATCCTGGAGAACAGGGACATGCAAGAAGGTAAAATAAAATATAACCCTAAACACCTGTTATATTGCACAGCATAGTCATAAAATATTGCTCACTTAAGCAAGAGCCTTTGAACTGCTCACTAGAGGAGCCCTTCCCTCTCCATTGGTTTTTACAGGCAGCCTGGGGAGATTATGTGCTTAAGTTAGTCATTTAAATTTAGATACCTAGAACAAACATTGCAGACTCACCTCCTCCCTCCCAGAATAAATACTTTGTGATGACATAAGACCAATCTCTTTTTAAAAAAGAACAAGTACCGCAAGAAAAAATTGATGGGAAAGGAAGAAGTATTTCACTCGCGCTTCAATGTGGTGGCTGGTTTTTTGTTCTTCTAATATCAATTGTGCTTAATAACTGAACGGGAACCGATGCAAATTAAGCAAGGGCATTTCTGATCACTGGCTGAGCGCTCGCATTGTGCTAACGAGAAACTGAACTGTAAAATCAAGTCAAAATATATTTTCCGTGGTTCCCAGTGGAAGTCAAAGCAAACGCACATTTGTACTTCCTCTTGCTCCGCAGGCGGCTTGGCGCCTCTTTCACTGACATCGAGTCCTGCCAGAAAAGCCCATCAGGTCTTTCAGGTTCCCACTGGCAGGAAAAGTACCACTCTCGTTGCACCAACATTTGGAAAACAGAGAATGTGCTGAGTCTCAATGTCCTTCGAATCTCCATAAATCACTCATAGAAAAGAGCGGGGATTAGTTGGGCAGCACATTGTATTCCCAAAAACGGAGCTGAAGAAGGACCTCCAGAGTCGCTATAGAGGGATTTCATCACGAGGAAGGGAGGCTGAGCAAACAGCAAGGATGCCCTCTTATAACAACATCCTGTCCTTGCAAAGAGGAGAATGGCTTTTGAGGGAATGACAGAGCTTTGGATCTCAGCTCCCCGAGGCAAGTTCAGGCAAGTTCAGACTCATTGCTTTTGTGCGATGGAAGGTTTGGGTTTATTATTAGATCGATTTCAAAAGAGCCTTGCCAAGTTTGAAAGTTCATGATGTTTCAAGCAAAGAAAGGAAGTGTCTTACCTCTTAGAGAGGCTAGTCTCTCCGTTATGAAACAGGCTAGGAGTTATTTAGCTCTCGTTCCCAACGATGAATGGAAGATGGCTGAAGAATTGTCTGCTGAAACCCAGCGGCAGATCTGTCCTTCACAGCTCGTGAGTGAGGGCACCGCAGCCTTTCTCCTTGGAGTGAAATTCCCATTTCCCGGGTTTGCTTTTTCTGCTGTGAATGAGATAAACATTGATACAGCGCAGAGCAAACAGAGTCCGCTGTGAGGCTCATCAAGGGATTACCGGCTACTCAAACAGAAGAAGATAGGGTGGGAATTAAATTCGTGTAGCCTCAAGTCTTGCCCCCTTGCTTACAGCTCTTTCTCACCCTCCCCAAACTCCGTCTTCATGCCAGCTGGGCGTTTGCCTCTGTCTGAAGGCTGTCCCAGAGCCTCGCTGCTCACAAGCTGGAGACATCCTCTAGTTTCCAGGCTTAGCTAATAACATCCAGTTCAGACTTATTTGCTTTTGTGTCAACCGTTTCCCTAGCTTAAATAGTTCACACCCCTCCTTTGGGGTTATCTGCATTATTTCAATAGGCAGCAACCACAGCTCCTGTCAGCCTCAGTTTTGCTAAGGAAAGCAAGCCAAAGCTTTTTATTCACCTTTTATCAGTTAGATCATTTTTTTCCCCCCCTTAGTCCAGTTTTATATCCTTATCTGCATTTGATTTCGGTAAAATTTCTCTCTTGAAAGTGAGTAATTGGAATTGTATAGGTCAGGGCTTGCCAGTGCCTTCACTGGGGCTCGTAGTACTTCTTTGCCCTGCACTGGCTTTCAGACCTATTGGGGCTGCTTTGCATTTTATGTAGCCACCTCATGTCCATTGTCCATAGTCAAGCCCAGTGGTCAGGTATCTCCAGGATGGATGATTTTCAAAGGACAAATTTCCCAGAGCGGAGCACAACATTTCCTTTGTGCATCACTTTGCACTTACCCCATCTCATCTCATACATATTACCCCGCTCCTCAAACTCATCCAGTTCTTCCCAAAAACTGCCTTGATCCTACTCTGTAGTGACAGCAAATTAAAGCAGGGTGCATTAGTGTTCTCCCATTTATCTGTGTCAAAACCAGTCATGTAAGTATTTAAGAAAAGTGAACCCAAGACCTGTCTGTAAGGAATGCCACTGGCAGGTTCCCTCTGGCTTGATGGTCTCCTAAAGTATAAAAGATGTTTCTCACTGTAAACCAAACCTTTACCCATCTCATCATTCTTACACTAATGCCCATCTTCATTAATTTCCCTGATAATTTTCCAGGTATCTCTGTATCAAAACCACCTCTTGAAATTCAGCTGTATTAAAACTACTTAATCTCTCGTGCCTAGTAAATGAGTTATCAATGAGTTATCTATCCATCTATCACTTATCCACCAGACTTGAGCTACTTCTGCTAAACCCAGACTGCATTTCACAGGTGTGCTTTTTTTCCTCCAAACACCCTTTTAATTTTTATTTGTCCTTCAAATTTTGTTCTAGGCCTTTCCTAACATCAAGACCACAGTAATCAACTGGCTAGGAATAACTTCCCATTTTCTAAATCTGGGTTAGCACTTCTGACTGGGTAGGTTTACTGGAAAGGTAGTTACTCTTGGAAGTGTAACCCCGAGTGAGGTGGCTGGAAAAGAGGGTCAAAGTAAAGAAAACTGAAGTTCATTCCCCCTGTTGCAAACTGGGATGCTCAGACCATCCAGCAGAGCCTGACTCAAGGCTGTGCCATATGTATTGCAAAGATTTTTCTCATTTTGTCTGTACGGGAAGCTCAAACTTTAAATGCTTACCTTTAAACGGAGGTTAGATTGAATGAGGCCTGACTCAACGCAATATGTTACATAGGAAAGGCTGTGCCTTTGCCATCAGCCCTCTTTTATCTCAGCTGCAGCTACCTCTCCCTTTTCCAGTGGGTACTCCTGCAAACTGCAAAATGTAAATCTTTTTTTTTCTGAGGACCTCCCTCCATCTGCTGCCCTGGATCCAGGGAGTGCTTCTACTCGAGTACTTGCTGCTTGGAGCATCCTTCCTGGTGGTCCCGTATCTGCTGCACCGTCCCACAACAGTGTCCTGTTCTGGGGGGCTGAGCGGCAATTGGGTCTCTGCTGGTGTCTCCTTTCCGGTGCGCTAACTCTGAATGATGATGTGGCAGCAGCGCTGATGCTACATGCCAGACCAAATGAATGGGAAAGAAATATTTTCATTATTTTGAAATGCCAGATTGACTTCACATCCAGCTGGCACTACTTATATATTCTCCTTCCCCTCCCACCTCTTTTTTTCTTTTTTTAAATAGTGCCCCGATTTCACAGGCTGTGATTGTTTCTGCAGCCCCTTCTCAGGCCAGAGCTTTTGAGAGAAAAAAAAAAAAAGAACACATTTTGGTTTTTTTCCTGCACTGACATCATTAGCTGCCCATCACTTTCACAATGAATGTGCTGGTGCTGTCATAAGGCATATGCTGTCAGTGGGGTTTTCTTCCCACCTCTGCACTTTAAACATAGCAGAAGTTCCCTTTTCTCTGTAATGAGAAGCTGAAAAAAAACCCAGCCAGGACTGGCATTGGCACAGCCACCAGATACACCTCTACCCGATAAGAAGCGAGCAAACAGGCTCAGATAAAGCTCAAACCCTTGGGAATTGGGACCTGGCCATCCTTATTTGGTGCGCCGGTCCATCTTGTGTCCAAACCATGGTTGATTTTCATTTTATTAGGTGATTATCTTGGTCCCGGCACCTTCCCACGGTGTTTCCTGTGAAATGCAGCAGGACCTGCTGCCCGCGCCCTGCCAGGCTCCTGCCCGCATCCCTCCACGAACAGGAGAGGCTGAGGGTGATGGAGAGTTGGTGGGGAAGGGGAGCAGGTCACTGGCCACCAGGCTGGGGCTGCCAGGCCCCCTCACCGCCATGCTGCCTACGTCGTGCTTTGGGAGAGTTTATCTCATCTTGGCTTGAGTACATCTACTGTTCGAATCATAATGACCTTGCTAGGCAAAGTACTCCGTTACCTGATGTCTTTTCTGGTGGGCATTTTTTTCCAGCAACATGAACTCATTTGGGCTTCTCAAGCACCAGTCATACATTCCTCTTTCTGCTTGTGGTACCCAGCATTAGCAGATGCTTTTTTTAATTCCACTCAAGTGTTGTCCACCCAGTAGCTGTTTTCTTCCATTCTGGTGTATCAGTGGGAGGAAAAGACCAAATTTTAAGCATTTTGCACTTGCATGCTTTTTATTCAAACAAGAAACTTCAAATTTTAAAAGCTGTACGAAAGGCTACAAATGAAAACGGAGTCAAGCCCTTCAAATCTGTGGAGGCAGGTGATATCAGATATGTGGACAACAGCCTTTAAAAGAATCTGCTCTTGCATGCTTTTGAGAGGTATTCAACACCCATCCCAAAGTTACACAAGCTGAGACTTCAGAAAAAAATGACTAAAGGAAAACAGAATAAGAACATGAACATAAAATATCTCTTCCTCCCCAAATCATTCCTGAGGTTTGAAGCTAATGCTATTAGAGCCTGAAAAACTGAGCATAAATGCCCTAAAATTAATAGGAAATTTTATAACTAACCAATGAAGAGATTTCAAAGCCAAAGTAATCTGATTAAATACTCTGAATCCAGTTGGCATCCTCCCATATCATTCTGTATCAGCTGCAATCTTTTAATAGCACAAGCCGTGAGGTACAAAAATAATGCACCACAACGGCATACAGTTCCCTGAAATACAATTAAACTTTCATTAGTCAAATTATCTCATACAAATAATCACTTTGGGATGAATACAGTCATATTCTTTAGTCTTTTTGCATAAGCCTGATGTACAACATTTGAAATGGTTTAAAA
>VXBL01005071.1:333825-355175 GCA_013400195.1 Aramus guarauna
AAAAAGGAAAGTAAGAAAACCCCCAAATATGGTGGTTATGAGAATCTGCCTTTCCCTGAGGATGTGAAAAGAGGAAGGGTGATTACCCAGAAAGGGCATTTGGAAATTCAGCGCCCCCCTCTATCCTCTCTTTGGCATCAGATTGTGCGGCTTAAGCAACAACAGGAGCAAAACTGCTGCCTGCTTGCCTTTTTTTTTTTTTTTTTTCCCCTTTTTTTGATACAAACCAGTGCCGCTCGAAGGGAATGAGTGCTCGTACGTGCTGGTGTGCCGGAGCCTCTGACGTGAGAACAGAACTGTTTTCTTAGTTAAGGCGTGATCTCTACACGTCCCCCAGATTATAACCAGAAGGCTTGTATGGAGGCAAACATACCAAGAGGACATTGCCTGGCTTGTCAAAACCCAGCGTTTGGCACGGCAGAAACCAGACCTTCCTCTGAAAACGCCAGCCCAGCTGCGGCATTTCCATTGCAGGAGTCAGCTCCCCTTGCACACGTGTGGGAAGGGGCAGAGCTCAGCACGCCCTGACACAAGGCAGGGGTTTGGAGAGGGGTTCAGCTCTAGCCAGCCCCCTCCTCCTTCCTGGCTGCAGCAGATCCCAAGAAACCAGATTCGCCCTGGAGCATGGCTTTTTTACTTATTTTTAGATGCCTTACGTAGTTTCAGCAGCAGCTGAGCGCACCTGTCGTGGCTGGGGTTGCACGGACCCTTTCACGGTATTGTTGCAGCAATCTTCGGAGAAAATATATATGGGAATAAACACACCATGTCACGGAATAAAATAAAAAAAAAAGAGTAAAATCACCTAGACTTGGTGTGGGAAAACATTGGGAATGAAAAACCAAAACACACCGGGTGTTTCTGAGTGCTGTAAAAGGAGCAACTTGCTCATGGGAGCTGAGGAGCGATTTACTGGTCCAGAGTACTTCATAGAATCACAGCATCACTGAATGGTTTGGGTTGGAAGGCACCTCAAAGACCATCTAGTTCCAACCCCCCTGCCATGGGCAGGGACACCCTCACTAGACCAGGTTGCCCAAAGCCTCATCATCATTTCCTATCACACTTAAGGACCTGAAACACATTCTTAGATCAGCCATAAGGGAAACAGTGAAAGTAGTACCTATGGGAGGACTATTTTTTTCCAGACCAAGCCATTTGGGTTAAGAGCCCCTCAGTGCCCCACAGCTGTGCTGGAGGTAGCCACAAGTTTCCATCTTGCCCACACTCCCCAAAACATACATAGATCCTCCATTTACAATAGTTATTCAGACATCGAGGGTTTTTTCTCTGTCAAGGCCCAGATCTGCCCTCCTTCTTCATGGACAACTGCAGTCCCTTGGAAATAAATACACGACAACTGAGCGCAAGGTAGGCAAGCAAAGGTCTGAGCCTGAACGTGGAACCTTGGCACTGGACACTCAAACCCTGATTAGATCAACCCAAAAGCCTCAGTTGCTGCCTAACCCCTGCGGCAACCAACACCCCCCTCCCTGTTTGACTTTGAAGAAGCCTGGCACCCTCCTGTTGCAGACGCGATCCCCAGGAGCCCCACAGCGAGCGAGTCAGGGGTTGGTTTTGCTTGAGCAAAGTGGGAGGCAACTTCAGCTCTGCCACCGGCTTCAGGAGCTGCTCGAGCGTTTCTACACTCCTATTCTACCTGCAAAATACTTATGGCACATTTCCGCATGGATAGGAAAGATAATTGCTTTAATTAAATATCAAAGTTCCCATTATTTTGCAATGCAGAGAAAATTGAAAATATCTGGGACCTAGAGCATGTCTTTGCCATGGCATTCCTGGCAGAGCTTGGGTTGGACTTCAGGACTTCAGGATTAATTCCGGTAGCTCATGTTGCTCAACTTCATTCACTTCCATGAACCCTCCTGGAACAAATCACACACAATTTTGTAACTGCTTGGGAGAAAACAAGGAGATTAATAACAGCCAGCATGCATTAAACTGATCTAATTGTTTCATGTCAGGCCAATCTAAATTTGTTTTCATGACAAGATAGTGGGAGAAGGAGTGAATGTCACATATCTTGACTTTTCAAAGCTTGGAAAGTATGGTCTAGATTAAATTATTTGAAGTGGTTGCAAGAGTGACTGGAAAATCATAGCTGGATAGTAGTTCTCGATGCCACAGCCTCACCTCACGGTCAGACTGAAGGGACCTTCAGGCAGCGGTCTGTGGGCTCTGTCCCAAGTCCGATGGCACTCCGCATTTTCAGTAATAACATGGGAATAGAAAAGAAGGAACATTTGCTAGTGGTGTGAAGTTGGAAGAGGTTTCATGTAAGTTAGTGCATAGATTACGAACAAACAAAAAGTTGAAGAAATCCCCTGCAAAACAGTATGACTCAGTTTTGACTAGTCAAATACAAAGTTGTGCACCACACAGCGGAAAAACACTTCACAAAATCACACCAGGGAATTACCAGGTCAGGAGCAGTTTTGGGGAAGTGGGCTATAGGCTGAGCGGAACTCAATGGTATCTCGTCGCTGTAAAAAAGGTAAGTCTCATACTGGATATATAAACACAAGTTTCCTAATGTGAAAACACAAGATAATTCTGCTCTGCTCTGCTTGATGATCTTCTCTCAAAGCCCTCAGGGGGATTGAACTGCACAATTTGAGCAACAGTACTTCAAACACAAGCTGTATGACGGGTGGACCAAGCAGGAAGAAGTCAGAGGAGGGCAGCCCAGTCTAGAACAACATTATTTAAAGGTAAAACTGAGAAGTTAGACAGTAGGGCATGGAAGGCTTTCTAAAACTGAAGATAAGGAAGCGCTGGAGAAGATTGTCTGAGAAAGCTATGGCTTCTCCATTCCTGAAGGTCTCCGCCATTGACGGGTGGGCAGACATCTGGACCAGAAACCCTCCCCCCGCAGAGCAGGTGTATGCCCTGGGACTTCAGGCAACATTTTTGAGACATCAAGCTGTGAAGATAGATCTATGGCTCAAGGAGACCAGAATGCTGTCCTTAAAAATGTGGTGGGGGTGATCCTTCCCTAACTTCAGATCTGCACGTAGGTTGCTGCAGCTGTGTGCTAGATATGTAGCAGATGGAACACCTCCGAAAGATAATGTAGCTGATGCTGGTGGAGAAGAAGGGATGTTAGCTGGAGAAAGAAAGGCAATAGGTAATCTCTGGCGAAGTACATAATTCATTTACATCCCCTGGAATGTAAAGTTGAGGAGGATTGTAATGTACCGTAAAACTGTATCAACAACGATTCTTGCTATCCAGGAAAGCTGCAAGTTTAAGTTTGTGGGTGTATTTTAGTCTCCTAGCTATGAAGTAAGCTGACTCTATTTCACACCTGAAGAAGGATTTCTGAACCAGAATTTTTAATACTTTTTTTCAGATAAACCAATTTGTCTTACAAAAGGTGCTATCTATAGCTAATCATCACTTTACCATCTTGCCTTGGAAAATAGAAGTTTCTTTGTTTTATGCAATAATGTAAGGAATTATGGAAAATGGACTGGAAGAGTCCTTTTTTCCATGGAATGATTAAACATATTTATCTCATTTCTGGTGAATGCCATTCTCAAATGGTCTTAAAAATCTGCAACAATGGAGATCTTGAACATTTCCAGGGCAGCCTGTTTGGATGCTTCATTATTCTTCTATGCAGACATCTTTTCCTAATACCTAACCCTGCTAACACCAGTATTTCTCCTGCTGTGGTTTAAGGCCATTACATGCTTTACACCAGACACTTCTGTATGCATACTTAATGCACTATTGGTTGGGTTTTTTTCTGAAAAATTGTAATGATACTGTCTTTACCAACTTGATTGTTCCTAAATTTAGTATTCTCTTTTGTTCCTTTCCATAAACATCTCTAAGGGCACCATGCAACCACTGTGATGTAGCCTTTGAGCCCTCATAAAGTTAAATATATAGTGAGTTATTTCACCTCTTCATTGTCAGACAAAAAAGAAAGCCAAAGCAGACTCCAATTGCACATACCAGCCATTGCAGAGAGAGCTGTCATCTCAAGCTTCATGCTCAGCTGATTGAAATGCTGATTGATACACTTAAAATACATGTATATCAATCATTGCTAAGGTTAAGAGCTCAAGGGGAAGGGGGGACACAAAACAGCAGGTAGTTTCTAAAAGAAGGAAAATATTTCTTCTCCCTGAAAAAACCCAAACCAAACCAGAAACCCACAAGAAATCCCCCACCCAACCCCTAAAACCGAGCCATGAACAAGGCATATTTTAGGTGTCCTGTATCCTCCACCACCCAGTATTCCCAGAGAGCTATTGACTATCAAGGACGTTGAGAGGTGACATGAACAGCAGCAGGGGTAGCTTTATTTTTGGTCTCCTCCATGGATTTGTGTGCACTATCTACATTATGGCTCAGGGGCTTATGCCAGCACAGCCGATGCACAACCAGACAAGGAACATGAATCAATAGCTCCAATTTTAATTGTTTCCTTTTGAATTCCACTAGTCAGGGAGGACGTCAGCCTGGAAGCTTAGAGCCTGGCTGGTTCATTTACAGATCAAATGCACCAAAACTTTGGTGATGCCCAATTTGATGGCACAGGGTGGGTGCTGAGGCACCCGGGCAGGGAGGGAGTGAAGGGTAATAGTCCAGCCCAGTTACAGACCGACCTTTCGTGCAGTTGTTCTCACTGTGAGGAGCTTTTACCCGTGCATCTAACCACTGCATTTCACAACTGCTCAGGTCATGTCCAGTGGCAAGGTCTGCCAACCAGTGAAGATGGGATTGGCCATACATCTGCACTGGGGATGGTCACCTGCAGCTCCCTCTACCTCAGACAACGTCCTTGTTTCACAGCCCATCTGCCTCCATCTCTCCTGTTAGGCTGAGACCTTTGATAGCTCAGATTTCAGACAATGTCCATCTCACCCCCAAACATAGCTCAAGGATCGCAGCTCACATGAGGTGGTGGTGGCCAGACGTGGCTCCTGCCCTTGCAGGGAGCCCTGGTGAGACCTCGTCAAAATAATGTGCGCCATTGTGGTCTTTGCAATTCAAGCTGCCATAAATACAGAGGACAGAGATGGACAGAACTGTATTTTTAGCCTTCTTTAACAAACACATAGTAAAAGCTGCAGAGAAACCCACATGGCTGCATCCAAATTGATTTTCATCCTGAAGAAAAGATTTGAGCTGGCCCCAGTTTGGAAGGTGAACATTATGTGGTAGCTAGTTAAACAGCACATGTGATTAATAATTTACCCCATCTATTTAGGAGTTGAAGCCTTTACCCAGGCGATACCAGGAAGGAGCGAAAGGGAGCCGTGCAAGCCATGCACGTTGCACTGGGACGCACAGACGATGCTTTGCGTAGGTCAGAGGTGGAAATGATTTACAGCTGTTTCAAGCTGGAAAACCACAAAGCTTGGAGGGAGTGGCAAACCTCGTTAGCTACCATAATTCATTTCTCCTGTCTTTTGTGTTAGTCTCTAATTTTAAGTCAGCTTCTTTTAAGAGCCTTCATTATGTTTTCAATCTCCAAACCTTTCAGTTTCTCTGGAGAAACAAATGAGGGAAAAAAACCCCCAACTTTTCAGAGCTCAGGAGGAAATAATGGGTTTAGTATGATCGTTTCCTTGTAGGAGATGGGTTGGTAAAGTATTTCCAAGAACATACTCAAGTCAGTGTGTGTTTTGTGTTCAGCAGCATTGCCAGGAATTTACACACCTGTCACCTAATTGTCACTTCCTTTGTAAAACAGAAATGACAAACCCAAGTAATTTGCTTTTATTGTGGTTTGGTTTTTTTTTTTTTTTCTTAATAGCAAAGTGCTTGACACCCCTTTGAAAAGAAATAGCAGATTTCCTCTGCGCTTTGGGATTCAGCTGCAGGCTGCAGTCTTCAAGGTGTAAGCGGAGTGGGTTTCCTTTGAGTCCTCATGGTGTCAGACAGTGCAATGCATTATTAAAATCCAATTTAAACTTTCTACTCTCAGGTGCCAGGTGGCCAAACTATGTTTGCAGTCCTGGACCAGAGCTAGCACGGGCTTGTCACATGTTTCTGCCATTGTCACATCTATCTAAATAGAAATTTCTAAAATCCCTGTGTTTTTTAAGTAGTTGGAAGCCTGCTGGACATTTCAGTCCCAGCATGTTTGAGTGCTTTACGTGTCTCCATCACAATAAACAAACATTCCCACGACTGGGGAGATCCTGCTTAATTCTCATAAAACTGAGGTCGTCCTTAACCGAGTGGTAGAAATACAACTGGGGCTGAACCTTAATATTTGTCTCCAGTTCCTTTTCCCTCGTTGCAAAGCCATGAGAAAACAGTAGCAATGCGCATGAAGAGACTACATTCCCCAGGCCTGACCAGACACTTCAGCTTGAGACCGAACATGAGGTTGGGAGCAGCTTGTTAAACAGTAAAAAGACGGAGAAATCGAGGAAAGAAATTTCTTGTATCTCCAGCATTCAGTGGATTTCTGCCAGGAAAGGTTTTGGTTTTTTTTTCATCTGTATGTATTTCTCACTGGCATTTTCTATGCTCCATTACGTTCCCCATTGCTTTGTAATTGAGGATTTTAGAAGGCAGGACAACTTTTGAGCTGGCAGGGTAACAAGGACTAGAAAATTATATAGGAGGTGGCTTGGATAGAATTTAGTCCAATGACATCATGACTGCATTACAATCCCTTCTGAAAAAAAGCAGCCTGCAGATCACCTATGGAGCAGGGTGTCCTCTCTGGAGAACTGTCCCGTGGTTGTCCCTGGGACAAACGGGATGGGGTAGGTGCAGGTGACTACAGGGGAGGTGGGCACGTACCTACTTATGGTCCCATGGGCTGGCACTCCTCCACTGTGCTCAGCTGTGCGCGTGTCTCCTCCAGGGAGGGATGTGTGGCTACTTTGGGCTCAGAAAGAGCACCCAAGCACTTCTCCACTGAGGGCTCCATGCCTCTGAGGGTTGTCTGCATCTTCCCCAGAGAAAGGATCGAAAAAAACTCGTCCCATGAGGATGTCTCATGGAGCTTCCTGAACGCTTTGTCCACATATTTCCCTCAGAAAAGCAAAGATCAAGCTGGGTTTCTCATCTGTACTAAGGGGAAAGGAGATTCCCCATAGGAGGGAGGAATAAGGAGAACCTCAATCATTACACGGGTCACGGTTCAGGGATTGGGAAACACTCAAACTGGAGGCATGATCTGCCCCCCTCATGGCTAGCGCAGTGTGTTCAGTAGCATGGCAACATGACCAAGCCATCCTTGAAGCTAATACTGCGTGGGGAGATTAACTGCAAGCAAGCAGGCAACAATAACAGGCTCATTGAAATGCAAGGAGAGCTCCGCTTCAACCACGTTGAAATACCCCTTCTCCATCTCGAGCTTCTCTCCCCGCTGCCGGTGCGGGTGCTGTGCCTGCGTGGCACGGACAAGTCCCCCCCTTTACACGGCGGTTGTCACCATCTCCGCACCTGTGACACCAGCGCGCCCGGGAGGCGTTGGAGAGCGATGTGGGGCAGCGGGACGATGGCAGAGAAGTCCCCAACCCGGCACAAAGTCGGGGCAGGAAAAGGAGAGCAGGGAGGGGGCTGTGGAGCTGGGGGGCAGGTGGAAAACTGGGATGCAATTCCCAGCAGGTCTTCCTGGAAGAGGCTGAGCGACACATCGCAGAGAGGGGATTTCTCTCTTCCTCCTCCCCCTCCCCCTCCTCCTCCCCGCGGGCCCCCAGAATAAGCTAAACAAGGCATCAGACGGTTCTATTTTAAGAGCAACCAGGGAGGCTGGCAACTACAAAATGAAAACGAGGGGAGGGCAGGAGTTGTCTAGCAAAATTAGCAACACATTTCCCTCCCTGCCTTCCAGAGAGCGTGCCCCCTTCCAGAAAGCCAGGGTCTGCGCAGCATAAATTATTCCTGTCTAAATTTGAGCCTGTGCTGTTGTTTCTGCCAACTGTTTACTCTTGAATGCCATATTTTTTCAGGCACAGATGACACTGGGTGACACGTGTCATCACAGTACGTGTCCTTGAAAAATATGCACTGTGAAATTGCACCGATGTTCTCCGGGACATGCTGCTCGCGTGTGCAGAGAAAGTAGTCGGAAGGTCTTGGTCAAGAGACTACTCACCCGTCCCACCACGCCAAAGCTGGACTAAGGGCTGGGGAAGATCTCGGCTGCCAAATGTCACCGAGTTCACAGATCATCACCGAACCATGCGTGCGTTTGGCTTTTTCAGATAAGACCTTCTCCCTCAGATATCTCTGCGCTGTTGCTTCCCCCATGAATGAGACTTGTTCTCCTCACTGAGGTGTGTAAAGCCACAACTTCATCACCTATCACAGATCTTTAACATCCAGAAGCTGCTTCAGGCACGCTCCTCGCAGCATAGCAATTGTGCACCACGAGGAATGGTGAAAAGAGAGATGCTGGGTAAATATTTGACAGCTATTTTCATTCTCCCAAACCCACATTCCTTCCTGTTCACCCCTTTTGGCCACATGCCACCTGCCAACACTGAGACCGGAGCTCTTTGAAAAAGTTGGACCCCTTTTCAGTCATATCCAGATTGCTGAAAGCCCAGATCCACGCAGCGGGATGGACCAACCCAATCACTCAAATACAGTGCAGGTCTATTTTTGTTGTGCCAAGTAATAGACATTTATAACTGGGGATGCAGCGGCCAAATTCTGTCATCGAAACAAAGATCTCTGGGCTGGGCAAGCTCACCTGGCTCCTAATCAGCGTTGGCCTTTTCCCACTCATAGGTTTCTGTCTAAACTAAAGCACACAGATTAAAATAAACTGTACATTTAAAGACAAGGCTTTGTACCCCCAAGTATGGAAAAATGTTTTATGTTACTGTCTTAAGCCCCGGCGTGTCAAGGTTAGAAATGTTTTTGTTTCATTGCTCCGGCACCATATGGCCAAAGTCAACAAGAGGCTGATGTGAGTGTTTGATACATGGCAGCCCAGCATGATCTCATCTTTGGGAGGTCACGGGATTACTGCATGAAACAGTCAGATATAATGAACATTAGGCACTATATCTGTGCAGAGATGTACTGGTCTGTCGCTGTGACTACAGATGGAAAGCCAAAGTTGGATGAAGGTCAGGCAGGGTATCGTGACTGTACGGGCAGTCAAAACCTGTGACATCCCACCCCATGCGGTGCTACCGGCAGAGGAAAGCCACTTGTCCCAAAATGCCTCTCACTGCCATCAGCGTTATTGTGCTTTGTAGCTCAGGTTCACCCAGCACACCTGTCTGCTCCAACAGCATGCAGCAAATGGAGGAGGACATCTGTGCTGGGGAATTGGTTTCTGCTCTCTTCTGCTATTTGTACGTGGTGGCTGTGAAAGCTTCCAAAATGAGACGCATCACCACAATTAAACTGAATGCATTTAATAGCGAACTATATCGCAAATTGCAGAGAGAAGCCACTTCATATTTCCATGGGGCTTGCTAGAAAAATAGCTCCAATTAATGAGGCACATTGTAGACTTGTTTGTATTCAGCTGACTCTGTTCAAGCAACAAATTATCTGTGTGCGATTATGAGGCCAAATTCACCCTATAATTTTTCATTTAGCCTGCCTGGCCTGTTCCACCGAGTTGAGGAGCTATTCACGGAGCAAAACATTCCCATCCTCGCTCCCAAGCTTCAGAGGACTTTACAGGTGTTGCACAAAGTCACAACATCCCGTGCACAGCCACTGCTCGGCAGTACCGGCACCCGAGTTGGGAGATAGCAGGCAGAGGTCTGGGTCACCCTTCTGGCTTGGTTTGCTTCTCCCTGGACCCAGTAACCAGAAACTAAGCAGAGAGGATATTCTGGAATCAGCCTGAAGTGGTAAAATTCATTTCACAGAAGTGCGATCCAGCCCCGGACAGAATTGTGGCCTCAGCGTTCGGAGGTAAAGAGCCTGATCTGCTTTCCCACCTGCCCCATGGCGTTCGCGGGGAAGCACATCCCCGGCGTGCCCGCACAGGACACCCACGTCCCAGTAACTGAAACCGTGTAACGCTGCAGCACCCTGCCACGAAAAGCGGCAGAGGTTGCATTTCATCACCGATTTTGTGGTTTTACTCACAGCTACAAGTAGTGTTCCCAGTAAAACAGGCGCAGGCGGATTTTTGTGTGCTCTGCACGCAGCCGCGTGGGAGTGTCTCTGGGCAGGACCCTTCCCAGGCTTGAGTGTTTCGGGGTAATTCAGGCCTTGTAATGATGTTTCGCTGCACATTTGAGACCAAATCGAGTCTCTGCCTCAGCCACTCATGGCCGTGGGCACACTGGGATTTCCGTGCAAGCTGTGACGGGACAGGGATGGAGACAGAATAGCCAGCCGTATGTTACAATCCCGAACTAGGACAAACTTCCCAGCCCTTATATAGTGCCTTCACTTGTGCCACGTAAACAGTACCAACTTCAAAACGTCAAGTTTTTCTTTTCCCTTCCTTAAACCACCGGGAGAGGCTTCCCAGAGCAGCCCAGCAGCAGAATTCCCCCATCACGGCACCGACTCCAGGCACACCTTGGTGCACAGGGACATGGGAGAAATTCATTTCTACAGTAACAACTGCACAGACTCTATATATTTATAGCCTCCCACAAATGTCCTGAAGAGGAAAAGATAACATAAAAGCACCAAGCAGAAAAACAAACAGAGAAGAGCAGCGCTGCGTCCATGTGGTTCCACTTGTTGCTCAGATGCCTTTTATTTTTGGTGCCTGTCCCAGCAGTTTCCAAGAAATCTCCCTCTATCCTGTTTCTATGGGGAGGTATAGCATTACACTCCAACCCTTCAGGAATGAGCATTTGAGGACAGAGTCAGGCCACGAGGTCAAGCCTGTATTTATAATACGAGATGTGAGCGAGGCCAGGTCACTGGAGCAGGCTGCACTTTCCTGAAAAACTAAAAGATCCTCCAAGGGTCCCCAGGACCATCAGGAGTTACCAGCACAGTCCTGCGGGGTTGGGTCTGCAGGTTTGCATCATGCAGAAGAGCTGGACGGGGAGACGCATCACCGGACACACCTCACCCCTTCCCTGGGCAAGCCAGCGCCTCTCGGTAGGGCTCGGCAGGGGGTGGGCAAAACTGCCCAGTGCGAAATTTAGGTCAAATCTTGAGTCTCTGCTGTTTCGCCTGGTTTGATTTTTAGTGGAATGACCCTCACTTTAATATATCAGTAAAAGCACATCAGATAACATTCATTGTTGTTACTTCTATGGGATTAAAGCATGGGCGCCTTTCGCTATTTCAGATTTTTCCTTGTATTAACATTTGCACAGTTTATCCATTTCTCCTTGGCAGTAAGGTCCAAGTAAGACAGAGGCAGACATTAGCAGGACATGCCAGGAGCAAGCTTACTCAGAAGCATTCCTGTGGGCAAAGCTTCACCTAAGCACCTCCTTTTCTTTTAATAAATGTGTCTTAGAGACATTTTGACGTGTGGAGAAACCCATCTCTTGCCCTCTTAGGTTCCACTGGTCCCATTCATTTCTCACATGGAGCCATAATCCTTTCCAGTGGTAACTAGTTGGGATGTCACAAACAAAGGATTATATCTTCAGGTGAGGCAGAGCTCCTTATGAACTTACTGTTCAGCTATTATAGATCCTGTTCTCATGCAGAAATTACGTGCACATATGGACGTTTGCATTATTTAAGATGGAGCAGCGAGACTGCAGATGGATGGATCTTCTAGCTCTGGAAAGCAGGAATACTGATTATTGTTATTTCCGTGTAGCCACCCAATGCTGAGGTGGGGAAAATGATGTATGGGGCATTATTTGATCTTTCAGATACACTTTTAAAACACACTATTCAGCAGGGGAGAAAAAGTTGTTATCAAGATGTGTTTCTTATAGTCAAGTGACCAATGCTAGATTTGAGTTGATGTTTTGACAGGCTGCAGTTCTCAATCCCCACAGTCAAGTTATTCCATTTGGATATTTCTGACCTTGTGCTAAAATTTCAAGAAGAATGTGCACTTACATTTTTAATGTGCTTCCTGCTGACACACCACCTTTCCCTGTGGGAGAAGCAGTGCTTGAGAAGGGAAGAGTAAGGAAGATAAGAAATTCTTCTCAGTTGGATAAACTCATTGATTTCATGTGCACAAGATTAAAAAAAAAAAAGTCATCATTGTATGGCATTTATTATTTCAGTGTGGGGCAAAATGTAATTTCTAAAAACAGTATCAGCCTACCATGGGAAGATGCATAATTTTTATTGGGATAATTGATAAATCAGACCTCTACCTAATGTTTCTCTTCATAGAAAATTACAGACTTGGAGAGGAACACGTAATTGCAGAGAAAGTCAAAGTGAGCGCTGAAGAGCTGATAACCCTGGCTGGAGACAGAGGTTGCTTTTCCCAGATAACTCAATGTTTTAGCAGTGCTAAACTGATTTGGACCATACGGCAATCAAAGTAACAACATTTATGGAGCTTAATCTGCTCTAGGACCCACAGTGGCACAAGACAGACTGCCCTTTCACTGCACTTATCATTGAAACATGTAATATATTTTAAAAAAACGCAAAACTGCAGTAAGTCTCCAACCACCATGTGTTTTCCATTATTTTTCCCCGGAGAGGAAGGATCTGCCTCTCTGAAACCAGATGAAACCGTTCCTGGGATCCGTTTTCTCACATCACCCAGGCAGAAAGCCGGCTGCGACAGCAAGCGCTTGGACCGGCCGGTCTGCAACCGCTTCCAACGGCCTCGGTCATGGCTCCCGTCTTCCATTTCCTCTTCTTGAAAAGAGAAGCCAGACAGATGTTTGGGAAGCTTTGAAAAAAATCTTGTCAACAATTTAAAAGGAGACAGTGTGAGAGGGGGTGTGTGTGTGTGTCTCCAGGTTTTGGTCCGTCCCCAGCTGGCTGACAGTATGGCGCTGGCTTTCGTCTTTGTTTCCAAGCTGCAAAATAACCGTAAAAACAAAAACCTAGGTAATGTATTAATTACTTGCTTAATTTCACTTTTTCCATGTATTCCGGTACTCCAGAGATGCTTCGCTGTGCAACTATAAACAAAGGCGGGAGGGAATGGCCCTCCAGGCAGTCTCCAACTGTGGGAAAGGAGAGAGGAGCTGGTGTGAGTTCACCAACAGTGAACTGCTGTTTCACACCTACGGCTTGCAAAAAAGATAAACGAGACATTTCAGTTCAGGGAGAATTAAGTACTCTCTGAAATTTCCCCTGAGTGCCTGAGAGTGTAATAAAAAGCCAACCAGCATTTCCAGGAGCACCTGAGAAGATGGGTACGTGCTGCCTTGGATTCCCAAGGAAACTCCCCTTCCTTTGGGGCGCTGGGTGCTGCGCAGTGGCAGAAGGGCTGGATTTGTATTGCTCCTGCTGACCCTGGGATGGCTGCCCTGAAGGCAAAGGCCTGCTTTTTAGAAACTCGTAAGAAAACAAGTCCCCAGGAAAGGCAATAGGAAATAGCTTTTGTTTTGCTTCATTGTTTAGCTGAATTCTGGTTAATATTTAAAAAAAAAAAAAATCAATCATGAATCACTCAAAATTAATGTTGCTATTCAGATCTTCATAAGCCAGCACAAATGTTGTGTCTTGCCCTTGACCTGTCACTTTGTAAATTCCCTATAAATTTACAAAACTAGACGAAATTTAATTTAGTTGAGGTCTTAGCTCTGTGTCCAGCAGAACACGTACGAGCACGCACGTGTCCTTTTGGCATCTGCGTTGCAAAATGCACACACCATTTTGAGTGACACTGGAAGCCACCGCGTGACTGTGGTAGACAC
Source organism: Aramus guarauna (assembly GCA_013400195.1). Classification (NCBI taxonomy): domain Eukaryota; kingdom Metazoa; phylum Chordata; class Aves; order Gruiformes; family Aramidae; genus Aramus; species Aramus guarauna. The sequence continues at coordinate 347,568 of VXBL01005071.1, forward strand.
TACAAACAAATATCTTTGAGTGATGCTTTTGTTTCTTCTGCTTGCAAGTGATCATTTCTCATGGTGCTTTCCCCAAATACTACTCATTTTCTGTCACCGAGCTGCAAGAAATCATCTGTTGTCTTTTAGAAGAGATCAGCAAAGACAGGCAACCAAAATCCCAAGGCTAGTCCTTCTGTGTGTCAGGTTAAGAAAGCAGGCTTTGATGTAGCCCACTGCCCAGCTGTTCTTCATGCCCCACTGGTTTTATTGGTCGTGAAATATCTCTGCAAAGCCTGAGGACCCTCCTAAACACTTCATTTGCTTTGCCGCAAGTCCTTTATCCTGCAGAAGACCAAATTAAGAGCAATGCTAGATAAACCACCCAGTCTTCCCCCAGACATACCACTAGCGTATTCAGCTTCAGAGTCCACAAGAGCAGCACGATGCCCTTGCCTTTTAATTTGCCTAAACCAGGGGGAGGGAAGACCTGAGCCCTCGGGCTGGGGAGCTGAGGCGGAGCTGCTGCCACCCGCCATACGCCACCCTCCGCCATCAGTGGGTGAAATCAGAGCCCTCGTGCAATTTCTGTCAACAATTACCCGATCACCCTATTTTTGTGCAGGTCTGACGATTGCAATACAGCGTCTCTGTCAGGGGACAGGTGAGAGGCTGGATGGGATCGATCTGTTGCTTAGAACCAGAATACGACAGCTAGGAGAATTGCGTGTTTTGCAGAGCTTTTTTATTCGTGTACTAAAATTGTTTCGTATTAAACAAGCTAGGCTAAGATATGTGACAAATTAAATGCTAAGTCAAGCCTGCCTTGGCCCGCTGCTGCAGCTGTTAATCTGATTTTTGAAGCCACCAGCTTTCTGGGCAGTATGAACACAGTTTGCTGGATGCTTTCATGGCTGGTGGTGCAATGTAAGCACAACACTTGGAATACAATTTACCAGTGTCCCCATGCCAGATCCCAAACCTACTTCCTAGGCCTGCTGCCAGTGTTGTGCTATGAGTCACGAAGAGAAACAAACACAAGGAATGTTAAATTAAATAGGACACAAGGCTTTCGCGGCATTTAAAAGCGGAGCGATTGTGCTGCAGCCTACAAATCTCCCTGGACTCCTCTTGGATTGCTTCTCATCTTGGTAATAAGAAACATCCCTTTAATTAGTTCCACCTAATGAAATTCATAAGCCAGGGAGTGGGATTTTGCTCCTGGGTAGAAGCTGAAAACTTTTCTCCACTCAATCCGCCCGTTTTCTGCAGCAGAATTAGCAAATTTTATCAAATCTCTACATTAAACAGTAACAACTATTGTTCACCCAGAACACAAGTCCATTTATGAGCTGCAATACGACACATCTTGGAAAACCCAGACTGAAAGCCCCTTCTAAAAAAAAAAAAAAATAGGACTGGCAAGAAAAAGTAGTTTCAAATTGTCAAGAACAAACAATAAAGAAACTTCTACCTGATCTTTCTGGCTGCTGAGATAGGATACCTTTCTGGGTTTGAGCAAAATAATTTACAAAATTTATTCCATCTTTCCCTACAGTTAAGGGTCATCCATTACTTCTCCAGCTGAATCTCTGGGTGCTTCATGCTCCTTGCATCAGGGACAAGTAAAATAATTCTAGGAAGCCTCAAGATGTGCATTTTCTCTATGGAAATATTGACCCACGAGGGTCTGTTTAAATCCATTTTGGTTATGTGTCTCTCAAGACAAAGCGATATCCATGGCAACAAACAATTTAACTGCAGAGGAGAGAGCGTGTAATCACTCTGTTTATCAATGACTAAAAGCCTGAAAGCACAAAGTTTGAACTCTCAGACACAACATCAGTGCTCTGCAAAATACACTTTTGCAAACGTCCGTCGTAGAGGATGGAGAGGGAAATCGAAGCCTTGCCCGCTGTTTGCATTTCCAAACTCTTTTGCAAAGAGATGCGGCTCGCTGCGTGGTTGCAGTTGCCCTTTGAGAAGGTAACAGAGGAGGGTGAGGAGGAGGGAGCCGATTCTCAGCTACATTTGGAGACACCAAAAGCACAAATCACCACTAAGACAAACTGTGAGGCCGATCAGGATTTCAGTATGAACCGCTTTAAGCACCCACCGGGGCCCCTCGGTGTATGTGCATGGTTTCTTCAAAGTGGCTGCTGAGCAATATGCTCATCCTGTTATTCCACATTGGGTCCCATAATTACAGAGCCTGATCTACAGGGTTGGTTACAGCTGCTATTACGGGAAGCTACGACGCTGGACGCAGCTGCGGTGCTGATGGGGGAAGGACGGAGGAAGATCGCACGTGGCAGCTCTCGCATGAACGCTCGCCGCACTGGGCAACGTTAACAGAGGGAAAGGAGGAGGAAGCCACAGCCCCCCGAGGGTCTTCCCAAGGCTCCTTCCCACTTACCAAGCCATCTTTGACTTGGGCTGTGAGGAGCAATTTTCTAATTTAGCACTAGGGTGAGTTGTTTACAGCTTTCAGTAATAGCCCTGGACCTGCTAGAGGAAGGTACTGGTGCAGAGTACATCTCGCTGCGGTCCCACTGGAGCTAAAGGGAGTGGGCTAATTTTAGCCCAGGAGTGGCTTCCCTTGACCTGAAACCCTTTCCCCTCCAAACCTGGCTGCCTGCTAGCATTTGCACTGCTCTCCAACCTCCGTGCTCTGGTCTCCACTCCGCTGAGATAAAAGGTTCCCCACAACATTGCTCAAGACAACTTCCTGAGCTGTTGGGATGCTTCTACGTGCAAGCCAGACCCAACACTCGCTTTTAGCCTTGAAGATCTATGGAGGATGGGTACGGGGTTGCCAGACAGACAGACAGTGCTGTAGAAGGAACACAAGAGAGACGCAATGCTGAATTTTTCAAGCAGTGTTTTGGTGCCGTGACCTGTCTAAACGCTACACAGCCATTTGCAAATGATGTGATTGATTACAAATGACATCAACACCACTGCACTGGACCTTCTTGCCTACAATGGTGCTGACGGAGCGCCTGTCTGCTTCATTTCTGAGAACCCATAAATGCAAGAGCTAGAAGGTCATCACCCTTGCAGGCGAAAGAAGGGACCCTTGTTTTGAAAGCCAGAGCACCTCTATTAGGAATTTGAGGTCAAGGTACTCAAAGGGGCAGGTGCTATCCCCTAAAGATGTATCCAGGATGAGCACACCTCCCACAGAAAACACAAAGTGCAAGATGATTGCTTTGTTAGGGAGAAAGACCGGGGTAATGGTTTCTTTCAGGGGTTTGGCTTCTTATACCAGTCCTTCCTGTCCCAGAGAGGATTCTGGAGGCCAAAGCTTACCTGTTGAGGAGAGCAAAATTTTTGAACATTAATACTGACTTTAGCATCTCTAGTTCAGATCAAGAGGTGATTTCAGGGATTAGACTCACCTAAGTGAAAAAAACAGAGACGCTGTCTCCCCCACGTACGCACTTGCACGTGCCCACAACCCCCCCTCCCGTATCTACCTCACCCCACCGCCATCCATCTGAGAAACCCCACCTCTGTTACTGCAGGGGTTTCCATTTCAGCTGCAATAGCGGGTGGCCTTTCGCTCTGCAGCGGCGGTGATATATTACCCACCCAGGTACTGACCAGGCTCTGCACATCAGCTTATCTGCCAAGGTCTACTCCCATGACCCTTTGTCCCCAGTAGCCTGCTGAATTTATGCTCCTTCTCTGATATATTGCTACATGAAGCTGAAGGAAACGCTGAAGTTTTTCCTGGTGGTGCCGTTAAAACCATTAAGGAAAAAAAAAAAAACAGCCCATGAGCAAAACTGTCTCACTTTACCGAGAGATCAGGTGGGATGCAAACTTACTGTCTCATTTGGAACACAGCAAATATCAGTTGGTCAAAATGGCTTTAGGAAGACCATTTTTAATGTATATTTGAAAAAGCTGTAACAAAAAGTCAGTGCAGTCTCGAGGGGGGATGCTGGCCTGAATTTAGAGACCTTCAAGTGCTTGGAGCTCAACTACATGGGTCAGAGTGAAAATCTCTACTTCAGTGATTCTCGGTGAAAAGACACAACGTCAAGCTAGGTTTTTATTATAGTTAACCCTTTTGATGCCTACTGCTGCTGGAGTTATGGCTTTAGATGTATATTTAAATACTGTCATTGGCTGCTGGTTAGCATCTTCTTGAATCCAGAAACCGATGGCTGGTTGCCCATCCGTCTCTTGGGTCTTTTCTCCCAAGAAATTGTGGGTATTTATAAGTCAGCACCCTCTCATTTGCTTGCCCTTAATAGGGCAATGCATTCCCAAAGCCATCTATCAGAGCTGGGCTGGCTACGGAGCCCGAACCGTCTGCTTCTCTTCCCCGTCCTCTCCCACACCATGCCCCATAATGCCTCCCTTAGTAGCGGCCGAGCTCCTGCTGAAGCAGACCAAATTTCAGGCTACTCAGCAATCCCAGCTCTCAGGGCAGCACGAGACAGAGGCTGGAGAAGCCTTTTCTATCATTACTCCCTGGAGCCATTAACAGCCAAGAAGTGATTTTCCCAGATCTCAGCTCCTCTCCGGTTACATCCCCACCACCCATGACCCTAAGCAGAAATCCCAGACTTATAAAATTAAACAGGCCATTCCCACGAGCCACCCTGGGACTCCATGCTTGGATGGGATCAGGGGAAAGAGCAGAGGCACGTCTGCTCCCGGAGTAGTGCAGCATAAGCAGCGTACAAACGCAGGCTCCAAGATCCCTTGGCCCTGGTTTTCTCATAGCTGCAAGTCAAACCGGACACGGATGTAGCACAGTAACCTATTGAACCAGATCTTGTTAGCTAACTACAGAGAAGTCTAGTAGACCATTAAAAATTAAGCTAAATTTAGGCACACATCAGAAAAACAGTATTTCTAAAACTCTGAGCTTAATTCATCAGGGAGCAGAAAATTGTAACGCATGGGATGTTCTTCAGACGATACAACTGCAGCTCTAGTGAGCCGGAAAGCTTTAACCAGATCTCCCCAGAACCACAGGGAGGAATGCTGTGCCTCTGCTCCACTGCCAAAAAAACCCAGCCTCCTGCACGCCGGGTTATTTTCCACGCTCAGACATGCACGAGCTCACACCGCAACCCAGGGCTGTGCTATTCTTCCCGGCCTCCTGGGGCTCGTTCCTGCTTTCAAGGCTCGCTTGGTAGCCCAGAAGACAGAGCAGGTCATACTTCCCTTAGGACCAGGGGTGTTGGGGGCAATCAGTCATCGGTGGGACCTGCAGCCTTAAACAGATTTTAAACAGCCAACGTTGCTGGGCCAACCTCCTGGTCCAGCCCTGCGAAGCCACTGCTGTGTCTCTTGCGCTTGGCTCACACCTTGGGCAGGAAGGACACCCAACTAACAGTGCTGGCTGTCAAGTGCAAAGAAAACATCTTTTAATTGAGAGACGGGTGTTGCGCAGCGATCTAAGCACAAGGCTTGGCGGCAAGAGCCAAGGAACTCACCAGCTTCAGCCTTCAGGTTTTACCAGGCTCTCATGGAGGCAGAATGAATGAAGCAGACCGAGAAGAGACCCTAGCAGATATAAAGCAGGACCTTCACGGTAGTCCCGTGACGTTAAATTAGTTCGTGCGAAGACTTTGGGATCACAAGTAATCTTCTGGTTCAAACCTCCAATGTTATGTGAAACACGGTCCTTTGATAAGGGCTGAATTACTCTAGGAAACTTCAAAGCCATCAAAGAATTTGTGCTCAGTGATGTTTGTGTGCAGCACTTGAGTGAGTTTTCTCTGCTTTTCCTAGTCACCGCGCAACAGTCAATTAAAAAGCGCTGCTCTCTTTGTAGCCTTCGCTGCAGTACGAGGTTTATTGTCCTATTTATCACCATTGAACTGCCTCAGGCTGAATTATTTATAGCGCTGGAGAAGAAGAATTAAGTGGTAAATTCAAAGTGGGTCATGGGGATGTCGCCTTGGCCTTGCGACCCAGACATGTCAGTGGGCTGATGTCTTGGCTTCCCTTTGTGAACGGGATGGAGCATCATCCTCCGCACTCGCGTCAAAACCTCGAGACTGCCTGCACCCCGCCAGTGCTCCCCTTGGGCCAGAGGGGTACCAGCACCCCATGTTATCTTCCACAGGTGACTTTCCCCCACCTTTTTGTCTATGCATACTCTGGTGTTTCAATTAAGGAGATCATTGCAGCAAGAAAACCCACTACAGAGCTGCTTTTCTAGCATGTGGCACGCCAGTACATCGCACTGCTGGTGGCACGCTGCAGGGTGAGCCAAAACACCCCAAAAATTCAGAAAGCAGCCCATCGGCCCGAGGTTTTTAGTTTTTAGCATAGGAACAAACCAGCTACTTAAGCATAGGGTTTTTAAAAGGAAAACCTGCATGCATTTCCGTCCCTAAATCACAACTGAATCTCGTAATCCTCCACCGAGAACAGCCTGTGCTCCACACCGCCTCTAACTTTGAGGATGACAACGATTCAGTTGTTTCCAAAAGAGGAGAATTACTTTTGACATTACTGCTTTTCTTACACCGCATCCAACTGCGTAGCATCGGTTCCAGCAAGATGCCTACACAGGGGGTACCCCGAATACTTTCCATGCCAGAAGGTGGGGAGCCCACAGACGAAGGGGATGGGGTACCCACCTGGCATGGCCCCAGAACCGCCAATATGAGGATATTAATCTCATAAATATTGGATATTTACCTTATTTTACCAATATCTATATGTTCAAATATAACACTCAAGCATTTTAAAAATGCACTTTAAAAATACATACACACGTGAAGTGAAATGCTGCTCCCTCCACACCGCCTTCGTTCCTTGGAAAGCACCAGGAGCGTTGATCTTGGAGTTTTCTCAGAGGGTGTTGCAGGAGCTCAGACACCAGCTATGAGCTGCTGTGTGTGGATGGAGGTCCCGGGCTAACAGATACCAGGTTCTCAGAAAGGGTCATCTGAAACAGAGATGGAAAATGTGCTCCTGGCCACAAAACCAAAGGGCAATAAAAAAAGAAAAAAAAGATATTTTTTTTCTTGTGATATGGGTGCTTTCTCTCCATGGTGCAAGGGTAGACAAATTTCATTATCTCTTGTGAGAAAATCTGCATCAACAGTATCGCCTAATAGCACAAAAGACAAGAAAGGCACCAAAATGCAGAATGAATTGGCTTTAATAGAAAGGTTGGGAAACAGCATCCACTTTTGTAAAGCTGCAATAATATTTTGTCGCTATATGATGCAATCATCTTCCCTCCAACGTTGCCTGGTACAATACTGACATCTTGCCCTCGAAAGTCAAAAATCTCTTGGCTAAGAGACCAAACAAAAATAAAGACGACGATTTAGATTTAAGTACCGCAGGATGAAGAGTTTTAGCAACAGCAAACTTGCTGAGGAATGTGGTTTAAGTAATCCCACTGCTATTTTCAAATTCAGGTTGAATTTACTTAATAGCTCCAGCGGAGGAAAGAGGGTGGACCAGACTCCCCAACGCGGGCAGAGGAGGAAGCAGACAGCTTTAATTAGCAAGGCGAGTCAGCGAAAGCATTTGCTCAGGAAGGGATTACCCCGAGGACGCGGACCCCCGCGTCTCCCTGCACAGGAATACTCCAAGCATCACATTTCCTCTCTCCAGCATCTTCTGGATTTTTTTTTTTTT
>VXBL01005071.1:355226-384573 GCA_013400195.1 Aramus guarauna
CTCCCAGGTGAGAGACGCAGCCTGGTTCTTCCCCCACCAGGAGGGAAGTGCTTTTGGGCCAAGGGGAGTCGCAGGGAGGCAGGAGATGGGGCCATCCGGCCCCGCACGCCCCAAGGGTGCCGCTCTGAGCACCCCTCTCTGGGGATGGGGGTCACCTTCTCCCACGCTGAGGAGGATCTGCTCTGGCTTCCATGCTTCTATTTAAATAGAAATAAGTTGCCTTTGTCCCAAGTCAAAATAAAAGTTTCACCAATCTGAAACTCATGGCTCAAAAATTTTATACTCTGGTCGGTCAGACATGACAAATAAATCTCTGAAATAATTATAAACCGACATACTTGGGGATTTTTCCAGCCATCTCTTGAACTGAAAAAAAAAAAAAAAAAAAAAAAATCCCACTAGCCCAGATCCATCCATAAGTCGATCCAGTGGGAAATCTGGTTATTTCGCCCCAACTGTTTGCCGAGGAAGCAGAGTTTAAAAGGTGCCCCGGTCACGAGAGCAGCGGATCAGCACAGGCAAACATTGATGGTGGCAATTCTCCTCCAGCCCCACCAAAGCCACGGTTACACTTCCACTATTCAGGCAGATCCCCCTCATGTTTAGAAAGGAAAGTGGTGAGAGGGGAGTGGGGAAAGCAGGTTTAACAACTGGGTACCCAGCTTGCTGTGACAAATAGAAAACAAATTTGCTGTTTTTCTCCGACTACGTAACTGTATTTGTTCCAATTTCTTGCCTCATTTTCCACAACATGTACCCAGATCAGTGTCTTCATGCTGATGTGAGTTAACCTGAAAGAAAACGTTCAGCTAAAATCCGTACTGGATTTCCCCTCACCCAAACCAACAACTGCTCCTGTAACCACTTCGGGGTTTCGATGTGTCAGATATTCCTCAACGCAAGTTTTATTTTACGGAGCTGGTATTGCTTTTATACAAGAGCCCATGCCCATACAGACCCTATACAGCTTCCTTTACATACACAATAGAGAAAAGATGGAAAAATTATATCATGTCAAAAGGGCTGTCTTACCAAACAAGAGCTGCCACCTGAAGGGTGTATTTAGGAATTAGAGGGCGATTTAGGAAGAGTCACACAACATAAGTCAGAAGAGTAATGAAAAATAGGGAGAGTGAGAGTTTCTTTCAGGTACTGAGCACTCCCAGACTACCTCAGTGAATACCCAGACCGACACAACTCCTTTTCACCTCACCAAGTAACAGCAAAACCCAACACTTAAGAAGCATTTTTCATTCACCCGTCTCAAATTGCATCGCAAGGAGAGTTAAAGCATTGGAGTTCGCATCTCTCTCTGCAAACTGATGCACGGAGCTGAAGTTCAAGGTCGCGCAATGACAAACACTAGGGACAAACGTAAGCCATGGAGTCACGTCCGTTGTCATGGACGCTGAGTTTGGACCTTCTCTTCAATCCTGGAAGCAGCCTGCGTGGTTTGCCTGCTGTCATTTCAGTAGGGTCCGAGCTTCCAAAGCAGGTGTCTTACACCAAGAAGTAATTTTGAGCAGCGCATCCACTTCAGCCCACGGAGTCCCGACGCTGCTGATGCTGGCGGGCACCTCTGCACATCATCCAGCCCAACTCTTGCTCGCAGCAGGGTCATTCACAGCAGGCTGCTCAGGGCTGCGTCCCGTCAGGTTCTGAACATCCCCAAGGATGGAGATGCCACAACCTCTCTGGGCAACCTGTGCCAGTGTTTGACTCCCCCTCACCGTAAAAGCATTTCTTCATATATGTACAAGAAGTTTCCTGTATTTTGGTTATTGTCCCTAATCATACAAATTAGAAATACACAACAATTTGTTTTCCTTACCCTCATCTCAGGAATAGCTGTGCTGTAGCATAATTTTGTCCACAGTAAAGCCCAGATTGCCTAAGCTACACCACCACAACTGAGCAAAGTCTGATTTTACTTTCCCCCCCCCCTCTCTCAACTGTTCTAGCTCAGCAGGCGAGATGGATTTAAAACAAACAAGAAAAACCACCAAAGCCCAAGGGTACTGAATTTAAACTACACACCCACAATTACATTTTCAGTAGCTAAGGTATAAAAGAAGAAAGATAAAAATAAAATTTCAGAAGTGTGAAGGTTGTCACTGGAATATTTTTACCTAAATGAGTCACCAAGCCTGAGAAGTAGTTTTTTTTTTTTTCCTAATAACACTGGGGGTGGGGGGGAACAACAACAAACCTTAAAAAAAAAAAAAATAATTCAACACAAACCACCACCCCACACCAAAACAATGAGAAAGTTAAGCTACACAAAGCTTAATGGAGATGCTGCAGGAACCAGTATGTCAGAAGCAACAAGTTCCTTCTTAACACAGCCAGAGAGGCATCTTATTAGAACGGGGTAAACAAAACCCACTCCTCGTCACCCAGAACAGGCAAGTTGCAGGGACTGGAGAAGCCTACAGGCATTTGATGGTACCAGAAAAGGTCATTATGGCACCTTTCCTATCCAAAGCAGTAAGAAAGCACATTCTTGAATAGCAGGAAGGGGTACGTGGAGTCTGAACACGGCCTGGAAGAACAGGAAAGGAAAAGTGAGGGAGAGGAAGGGACAGAAACCTTCTGCTCTTTGGCCACGACTGCAATTCAGGGTTTAACATCGGTGCAGCGTTATCTCTCCACATATCTGGTCTACGAGTTGGCAGAAATGGTTTGCTATGAGAACAGGGGTTCTGCAGGTATGCAACAAGCCCTAGGTTAAAACTCCCAATTTATGCCATGTGCAGATCTCCCACAAAAGAAGCCTACCACATCCTATCTACATGAAATAGACTTCAAAAAGATTTTCTTCTGACAAAGTTTTTTGTTTTATGTGAAAGTTTAATATACGTCCATAATGACAAGAGTATAAAGAATTCAGATTAAAGGTTTTCAGTTTTGTTTTTAAACACAAGTTCAGAGTGTACAGTCAAAGAAAAGCTCTGCCATCAACTCAAGGGGGACAGAAGCATGTTAAGGGTTATTTAAAGTGCAATTTAGTAGCAATCTTAAGACATCCATCTCTTTTCCTGCAGCTGTTACCCATGCTTTCAACAGCACTGGTACCACTTCACTCTGAAATCAGGTTCTGCCCGAGTGCCAGATCTCCGTGGCTTAGTGTCCTTTCCTGGCATTTTCATCGCAGTAAAATTGTAAGAGCCATAAGCAAGTCATTGAGATGGCTCGTGGGATCATCATGGGAAGAATGAATCATCTGCCTTGGAAATATAAATGTTTATCATCACTGCTTCTATTCTGCACATATATTCTTGAGACACGCAACTTTTACAAGGGTGTTGATATTTATATAATTCCATAAATTTAGACAGTGCATTAGAAACACAATATGCAGTCGTAGCTATAAATAGCTGAGCAGTGGGACAGAATTTTCAACTATTTCTTGTTTTCTATGCACCACAAATGAGATGCATGGCACAAGTTAAGGAACTAGAGGGAAGAAAATACAGTTATTAGGCAACAAAAAAACCCCCATGTGAGCCTCCGTATTTTAAATGGTGGAATGGAAAGCTAGACTTCTATTGAAGAACAAAAAAGAATAAAATCAGTCCCTGAGATTTAACTCCGACATTTAAACACGACTAAAAGACAGAGCAGATTCTGAAGTGGACGTTTTGATAATAGATTATTTTCATGGCGTGTTTTCAGTGTCAATGTGACAAACTAACACCTGCCCTTGACAAGAAAGGATTCTGACAGACAAATACACAATGCAACCAAAAGACTAAACTTGTTTCTAAACCTTGCCTGATGCTTTTTCAGTGCTCACAACACTATGGATGTGTGCACAAACCTATGGAGAACAAAACAAAACAAAAAATCAGTGGATGCTGTAGGAACATCATAACAATGTACCAAGAAAGACTTTCTTCCAGAAGGTCAACTAATAAATTCCCAATGCATATTAAAAAGGGACAAACCAGTAACTCTTGGTAAGCTTTCTGAACTCAAACCTGATTCCTCATACTAAGCGTTTGCATCAAAACTTACAATTTGTCAGGCAATGACTGTAACAGCAGTTAAGGCCTAAGGCTTGATATTGAGAACCTGAGGTCAACCAGCAACCTAGCACCGACGCAAGCACTTTGCAGTCCAAAAGGCTTCTTGCATCAGTCTGCACCCTCACTTCCACTTCTCTGCTCAGTTAAATTAGTTCAGAGAGAAGGAGACTCCTGGTACAAGCAGTACTTTTAGAGCCAGGTCAATTACATCTTCCATTTCCTTTCTTCATTTTATACTGGACGTATTACATTTATATTGGACATATCAGTAACAGCTTGGGAAAAAAAAAAGGTCTACTGGATTACCATTTCAAAAGTACACTGAAATACTTCTAAAGACACAGGTACTCCCAGACACGCCAGACCATGACTTCACACGAGGAAGATCCATCCTACAACACTACTTGGCTCTGGTGATGGACTGACACATACTTCATAACAAGGTAAAACATTCAGAGCTTTGAAGCTCAAAAGTGGGGATCCACACCTATTCTAGGGAAGGTCGTACTCTGTGCCGCTGCTGCCTTTCTGCCATGGGGAAACGCAATTAATGCAGATGCTGTTTTCACAAGGAAACGGCCACCTCGGGCAGAACAGATCAGAAAAGTGGTTTTAACAGCTCTCAGTATGTACTTTAATGATTATTTTGTTATACTGATGTCTTTCAAAAAGCGTCAGTCAGGTAGAAAATGCAAGCCTTTGCTTTACTGTCCAGAACAGACATCCTCTACAGTGCTTCTTCACACTGAATTGACGGGGTTTCCCACGTGTCCTCATCTGCCAAGTGAGCCATCTGTGAAGTCTGATCCACGGGTGCTTTCTCACCCTGGACTATTAATAATGCATCTTCTCCTCCTGCTAACTGAAGGTCAGAGCTACGAGAACAATTAGATTCATTGAGTGTGTCCGTCAAAGACTCTGCTGTAGTTGTAGAGGACTGTTCAGTCTCTGTTTCAGCTTGTGGTTCTGTTTTAAAATGAAGTCCAAACACGTTATTTCGGATGAGGTATCGAACACACTGCAGAATCACATTCCTTTCGTGTCGGATGTCCTGGGCCAGTAACTGGAAAGAAAAAAAGAGAAAATGATGTACATTTCCCCCCATTGCTGTGTAGCTGCCTAGCAAGATGTACAGCTCTACTCAGTAATTTTGAACATCTCTGAATTTAAATAGTTGGCTCCCTCATACAAGTCCTGGATACGTAGAGTAGGAAACTGCCTTACCAGGCACAGCACGGGAAAGCCACACGTATTCCCACACTCGGTGCTTTCCCACCGACTGATGGGGGCTTTGGCAGAGCGAGTGTGTTTGACAGCATTGTTGCACAGCTTGCTGGGCTGGGGGGATCTGAGGACTTGCTGTTCCCTCCTTCCCACCAGCTCGTGCTGATCAGACCCCTTACTGCATCAGTTCAACTCACCAGCCAGGAAAAAACAAACCTGACAATTAGCAGCCAGTAGTGAGGTTTTGTGGGGCTTTTTTTATTGTTTGTTTGTTGTTGGGGGTTTTTTTTTTAGGGGTGTGCATGTCAAGAACTGAATGGGGTCAGCGAAAGGCCCAGCATAGCAGAGAAGAGGAGGTGGGGCCATGGATCCAGAGAGGAGGCAGCAGGGAGGGAGCTGCCCTTCTCGGCAGCAGCAGGCTGCCAAAGCAGCGCAGGTCGATGGTCAAACACCACTTCTAGCGACAGAGGCTCATAATGACCACAACTCAATACAGTACTGGCACATGACTGCACCACTAAAAAGGACGAAAAATACTCACGTGCCCAAAACACACACATTTAGGCATCGCTCATTTAGTGCTGTTAATGCACTAGGGCAGGTAGAACAACCTGACAAATCTGACGGTACCTTTGGCTGAAGCTGTCGGGCTCAGTTTGCTCAGGTAGTAGAGAACATCACTGAATATACCTAAATATTAGGAATTTTCCACCAATTATCTGACTGTAGACCCAGATGACGATGTTCTCATATCACGGACTATGATACTAGGCCATGCATTCCAGTACATCAGGATACCAAGTCTATTAGCATCTTTTACATTCTCCAGGTTATACTGTATCTGTAATCTAATATCTCATGTATTTTTTAGTAGAAAACCCCTATGGGTAAAAACCACTTATAAATACGAGGAAAGGGCATGTTTCATCAGGTACCAGACTGTGGATTTAAATAGCAATAACTGGTTTGGGCTATAATCCACCAACTTAAGTCTAGTTGCTTAATCAAAGTGCTAGAGCCCTCCCTCATCACCTTTAACTTTGCTGAAGTTCATTTTCATCTTAAATAAAAATAAAATAATAAAAAAAAAAATCAGCCAGAAAGCTGAAGAACCTTTTTTCACTGCAAGTGTCAGCAGAAGTAGTACTCCGAACAAAGACGACATTTAAAGCAAGTGGCTAGATCTGCAACTACCTGATCATTTGCAGGAGATCTGTATTACACATTGCAGGAGATCTAGCTAAATTTGTAAGGTGACAGAAAAGCTTTTTTTGTTTGTTGCCGTAAGTTTCAACAGTGGTTTAACCACCCACTTTACAGCGTGCATATTTCTCTTTAGACGAGTTACTAAGAGGTGTTACAAGCAGCTGACACCTAAAACGGGCCTTCAGAAACCTCCTGTCTGAACTAAGAGATGCACATGAGGGCAGAGAAGGGACAGCCTAGTGATGTTCTCTTTGCCGATCTGGGAGAAACTGCTGAAAATGGCCAAATAAAGGCACAAATGGCACACACTACCACCCTGTCAAAGACTGTATCTTCGTATTACATTTTTTTTTTAATACAGGTATCAGGAGTGATGCTACATGAGCTTTTTATTTTGTCAGCACACAGAATGGCTAAATACACATTGCTGTTTGTATGGCTACAATAAACACGTTTTAGCAGTGCCCAAGCTCACTGCTGAATGACTGCCAATAGACATCTGCAGCTATTCTCCTACCTCCCCTTTTATTTTTTATTTTTTTTTTAAAGCATCATTTCACTGATATATCCTTTTCTTAGCAATTCTACTTTCTCACTTTTTGGATAACTTCTCAGCAGTGACTCACTGTAACATTTCAACCTTCTTTCCTCAAGATTTTTATACACTGACCATTTCTAACAGCGGAAGCCTACCTGTGAATCTCAGGCACTCTTCTGTGATTCACAGCCACAGTACACATCCTTTAACAACAGTTCGGAGCAACATCAAAAGGCAAAAATCCCCAGCAAAATGCAATTATAAAAATGGACTCCACTGGCAAGCTACAATTCAGACTTCCAAAGTTCTGCCAGCCTCTCTCAGCATGTGGGACTTCATCTGACTTTTTTCCAGAGTCCTTGCTGCTTTGATCACCAACAACTTTGAAGAGCAAGAGATAAAGACAACTGCATGCTTAGGGAGCTACACAAAGGGCAAACACTTCCTTTTCAGTCACTGGGAGATTTAATTCTTGGCAGTAACGGTAGTATGTGCTAAAAAGGACTATCAAGGGATTTCTCCCACATCTGCAGCTTGGGATGTGCCTTATCAGGTATCTCTTGCCTAAACATCCTGTGCTGTTTCAGAGCCCTGACATCAGTGGCACCCTGCTTTCTCCTGTGTTCTGCCCATAGCAAGTTTTCCCTTGATGGAAGAGCTCTATGCTGGCTGTTTACAGAATCATAAGGATAGTCTACCTGTCTGATACTGCTTTTGAATACCAAATGCAATAGAAGTTTCAAAGTTTTGTTTATACTAAAGAAAGCCACCAAGCTTCCAAATAATGTTTTGCTCTGTTACTGGCAACAGAATCATTAACACCTTGGATACCTTGTTGGAGTGAATCCAGAGGGCCACAAAGATGATGAGAGGACTGGAGCACCTCTCCTATGAGGACAGGCTGAGAGAGTTGGGGTTGTTCAGCCTGGACAAGAGAAGGCTCCGGGGAGACCTTACAGCAGCCTTCCAGTACCTGAAGGGGCCTACAGGAAAGCTGGAGGGGGGCTGTTGACAAGGGCATGGAGTGATAGGACAAGGGGTAATGGCTTTAAACTGAGAGAGGGTAGATTTAGATTGGATAGAAGGAAGAAATTCTTTACTGTGAGGGTGGTGAGACACTGGCACAGGTTTCCCAGAGAAGGTGGCTGCCCCCTCCCTGGAAGTGTTCAAGGCCAGGCTGGATGGGGCTTTGGGCAACCTGGTCTAGTGGAGGGCACCCATGGCAGGGGGGTGGAACTAGATGATCTTTGAAGGTCCCTTCCAACCCAAACCATTCTATGATTCTATGACTCACCCATACAAACCTCTTTTTACCCTTCTGAGACACCAACCTGCTCTTCAAGGTACCAGTACTGTCTCTTCCTCAGATTGATCTAAACACACCTACAGAGAAGAAACCCATGCACGTGCAGGTTGCAGCTCAACATCACTCTACAGTTTAAGTCACCAACATCCTTAACAAAATCCCTTTGACTGCATCTGAAAAAATTGTGTGCCTGATCAGAGGAAGGCAGCTGAAGAGCAAAGCCAAGAGCAAAGGGAGGAAGATCAGAATAATGCTGATGGGTTCACACACAAACAAACCCTACTAGATCCTACCACAGGGAGGGGAGAGGGAGGAATAAAGGTTTTGTCCTTTGTGCAGCTCATTTTAGGCACATGATTAAGCTGTCATCTCTTGCTTACCAAAGTCAGTTGTTCTGAATGCACACTGGGGTATTTCTATTTGTCTGTTTAAGCGTCTACACCTTCTCCGAGTGAAACGTTCACTATTTTTAAGACAGGACCTTTACTAACAGACTGCTCTGGCTTCCCACAGGGAAGAGGAGAATTGCTCACAAATAGGACTACTCTTGTACCGGAGGCATTATTTTAGCACTAAGATTGTTACCATTTCCAGCAGAGTTGGACGGCGCTTCGGAAGGAGAGGTAATGTTTTCTTGCCCCAGTTATCAGGCCCTCTGGGGGGACGTGCATTTGAATTCGAGTTTCTTAACATCGTGCCTGCATATTCTGGACGTTTTTGATTCGGGTTTCGACTCCGAGGAACATGAGTAGTTTGAGGCGTATTTCTGAGCGCAGCCTGGTTTTTCTCAGCTTTTGTTGCAGTCTTGACAGGCATTTCTTAAAGAAAAAGAACACACTTTCATCTCAAACTTAAAAGCCTCTTTAACATGCTTATATCCCCATGCACTGGCAGTTCATTAGTACTATTCTTGCTCACATAACCTGATGTGAAGATGTTCAAGGTTTACTTGGAGGAAGGGTTTTATTTGGTTTGGGCTTTCTTTTAAAATACAGAGAATAATCTCTGAACATTCACAGAAAGGAAAACAAGATATTTACTTCTGATTTTCTTTTTGTATTGTAGAATTTAGCAAAAGCTGTAAGATTTTCAAACGTCTGCCTTGTTATCACTTAGAAAGTACATTGCTTCTGCTTTACAATACAGCTTGCTGCAAATTTGGCTGCTGGGAAAATCATGATACAGTTAGGGCAGAGGATGCCCAGATTCAATTCCCTGCCCGCTAGATGCTGTCTATAACTTTGGGTAGGCCATCAAGGGCAAGGAAGGCATAGTAACTATCTGCAAAAACAAGAAGCAGCAGCAGTTCTACTGATGCATACACTCGAAGCACAAAATCCAAGCACTAGAGTTCAAGTCTGACTGCAACACCCATCAGCCTTCTATGGAAAAAAAACCCTTAAGGACATGGAAATCAGTTCACAGGGTTAGCATAACAGCTTTTTCCTGGCACTATTCAAACATGATTTGAAGCGAGACTGAAGACAAGCTGCTTCCCCCCCCCGCCCCCCCAACTAGGGGGAAAAAAGGCTTGAGAAATTCGATGACACACACCCTAACCAAAGACATTTTATTCCTTCCTTTCAACCCAGGACATGCTGCTGAGAAAAGGCAAGCAAAGGGGCAGGGGGGGAAACCCACCCCGTCTTTAGGGAAACTCTGAGACTTTTTTAAAGTACGCTGTAGGGCTACAGGGAAGAAGAGGAAACAAAAAGGGCATTAGATGCGACATGGGCTACGTGGGCAAGGACATCCCCGTGCACCAGCTGTTCGCACAAATGCTGTGTTCCATCCAGGTGCTTCTCCGAGACTGGGAGCTATCACCATACTGGGAAGAAGTAATGGCTCACCCAGTAACCCTGGTTAGTGCTCAGAACTGAGAAGAGGGAGAAATGAGGAAATAAGAGGAGCAGAATAATGGCATATCCTTTTACTCCTTCCAGCTTATCTTTATGCATGGCTTACACCAGTACTAGCATGCACCGTCATGGAAAGGATTTGTACACAGACCACAAAAACATACCTGGGCATAACCTCTAACAAGCTGCTCTTTACCTGTAGAAGCCTAAAAATCAACAGGTACAAGACAGCTCTGAATTACAGCACTTGTAGACAGGCCAGAAATCAAAAGGCATTTTCATAGCCAAGTGCTTTGGAGATACAGCCACTGAACTGCCTTTACTTTAACATCTTTGCTAAATGTAAGGCACAGCTTACGTGCTGTATTTTCTTCTGCAACACCTTTGATTTCCCTTAAAAGTTTTTTCTCAAGAAATTGTTAGTACTATACAGGTTCTGACTGATAACCTGCAGCTTTCAGCAGCTGGGGATGCAGCCGTAAAGAGCTATCACTGGGCTACTGCACTCATAAATGCTGTTATTTATCAATACACAGGGCTGGACAATGGGATGGGAGACAGCAAAGGGCCAAACACAAGAGAGGTGAAGCCCCCTGATCCTTCCCAAAGAAGGGTAATTTGTCATCAGGTTTTATCATTGCTTGCAGTCCATACCACACAGTGACAGAGGGTAGAAGGGGGGAGAGGGGCAGCAAACATGCTCCTACGCACCTTCAGGCTCGCTCTCGGATGCGCTGCCATAGTTGGCCGACAACGAACTCAGGGCGGAGGTGACCTGCTTGGGAACAATGGTCAATCCCAGCTTCCTGTCTTCAGCAGCTGCTTCATCCTTGTCAGATTCTGCAGGGAGAGAAGAGGCAAGATGGATTTTTCCCCAATACTCCTGCATGCCATCAGCCAGCCTTACTGCTAAATCCCCACCTCACTACTACACAAGCCTGATGTTGGGCACCATCGCTCAACACAGACTGATCGCAAACGCTCGTGTTTGCCTACCCTCTACAAATGTTTGGTGGCAAATTCATCTCACCAGTGGTTTACAGTCCTGCCAGCAAAGCTACAGGAGCAAAAAGTTTCCTGAACAAGAGCTTGGGTTTTCTGGTTCTTTCTTCACATACCAAACATAATTATAGGTTTTATTATCAAGTATAAGTAAAGAGAGAGAGGATTTCATAATATGTTTTGAAGTCTTGCTGGATTTAGTCCTGTGGAGGTGGGGGAGAAGGATTCAAAAGTCAGTCAGGGGGTGGGGGGGGGAGGAAAATTTAAAGTGAAATTTAAAGTGAAAATTTAAGAGCAAAGAAGTTTTTTGATAGTAAAAAAAAGTTCATAAGGGACATTGAGAACCAAGGCTACAAATTAGATGATCGGTTTTTCAGCAGTACTTCAGACCATTTGATACTTAAATCCCTGCAGGGCATTATGGACACGCAGGAGTAAGTGAGCAAGAATACTGGAAAGGTAGCAGGCAAACAGACCAAAGATGATGAAATTGAGGATACTAAGAAAACTGAGCATTACCAGAAAATTCCTAAAAATAAACCTGAAAAATTGTTATGGCTTTAGTTTGAAACAAAGGATCCATATGCACTAAAATCTTGGAAAGACTCTCAGGTGAACAGTGATAGGGTTAGCAGGAAAACTAGGAAATGCTTTTCAGTAATCACTTGCATACAAATTTCATATATATATATATACACACATATATACACACACACACGCATCCCCCACTACTAGAAACATTTTGAGAAACTAGTCTGTTGAGACATCTAGAAGAAGACTGGTTCCGATCTTATTTTCACAAAGAAAAAGAGTTCTGTCCCCTGTCTAAGCCTGCCCCACAGGAAAGCTGCCTCACGCTCTTAAGATTGTACCGAAATAAACACTTTCAAGATCTTTATTTTGAAATCACAAATGTTTCTCTATTCTCTTCTAATGTAACATTCACAACTGGCAATTTGATTCATTGAAGCTCATGCCGTTAGGTAAAACAACTTTTAGATAAATACTGAGGTATTTATCTAAACTTACCTGCTTCTTTTGAGGCTTTGAGCTTTTTGAGAAATGTTGATTGTCACTGATTTAGCAATTGTGCCAATTTGCATTTACATTGGAAGCTCATGATAAATGCAGTGCATTTTTCTAATGGAAAACACATAGCACTTGCATATACTTAAGAAATTATAAAAATAGCATTTACTTCAAGTTATTTTAATTCATTACTGCTTTTTTCTATCTTATCCAAAACATTGAGTGCATACAGGGGTTGGGTGCCATTTCTTTTTATTTTCTTCAAATTTTAAAGAATTACTTTTACTTTGCTTTTTAGCAAATTAGGAAAACAGATTTACTGGAATACATTTTCTCTTTGAGAGTAACACATTTGGAGGAAGTGTTATGCACTACTGAATACAACTGACTGTTTCTGGTCTGTACGTCCCTCAAAATTTTACACCTGACAGACTCATCATCTTACCTTGTTTCTGCTTATAAATCAAGAGGAAAATTCTGTTTTCTCATCTCCCATTCAATTTCTTGGCTTTGAAGGAACTAGCCACTGAACAGAACTTAAGTAAATGCATTATGAAAAAAAATATATTCCCTCTAGAGAAAGGGCTGCTGCTGTTAGAAAGGTTTAAATACTCCAACAACATGTACCTATACAGTAAAATCATGGACTTTGGTTGTACGATTTTTTTAAAAAATTCTACTTAGTTACATTGCGTTTGTTATTATTTGTTATGACTACGTTGCTCAATAGTATAAAAAACTGCAATTGGCTTTAATAATGTGCAATAAGCAAATATCACATTCCTTTTCTACCTATTATGTCAGAACTTACTAGCCGTACTTTGGTATAATCAGACTTTTTACCATTAAGTAAAACACAGATGCTGCGGGCAAATACAGTTATATTTAAGCATACTTAAGTTTTCCAACACACAGAGATTAGTGGAATAAACAAATTGCATAGGGATGCTGAGTTCTTGTTCTCACTAATTGAAGATTATGTTTTCAAGAGGAAAAAACTCAGCATCAGGCATCTTTCCAGGGGATGCATTCTAGCCTTGTTGCTAAAAATAGCTAGAGTATAAGTCAGCTTACATGCCATATTCTAGGAGTACTGCATCACTGCTGACTATATTATAAATAGTTGTAGCGGAGAGTTTATATTGCTGCCAGAATGTGGAAATAAGACATGCTCACCAAAAAAATCTAAGCAGCAATACTTCAGAGAACACACACATATGGAGAGTATCAAGAGTAAATTAGGTAATACAGCAAAACCCAGAATTAAAATGAAAATGCTGACATTTTAAGTAATTCACTTAACTCGTACAAGGAAATCCATTTGTTTTCACATTCTAAATACTGTTATTTTCAAAACCACAATGGGATATTTAATAGTCTTTAAAAAGTAATTTGATTGTCAAAGTACTTTCTTCTTCTGGCTTTATACAGATTTTCTTATTTTATATATTAGTTTAGCAACCCAAGTTGGTGCATGTCCTTTAGACTACTGTACAGTATTCACGTCAGAACATGTAATACTGCACACAAATTTTATGGTAGCACTTCCAAAACGCTGACTAGCAAGCAAACGTTTCAGCATCTAAACTTAAAACAACTCAGATACTATTTCTTTTCTTCTCCTTCCTAAAGTTACTACAGCATCACTTACCTATGACCTGAACTACTTTCCCTTTGCTGCCTCTCCCAGCTATGTGTTTTGGACAAAAGAGCATTCCTAATCTGGAGATTACAGGTAAAATAAGATTATTATGATACAAGTACTTGTTAAAACAAAGATAGAATTGAGGTGTGCCATTAAGAGTGCAGCAATCCTCTTCAGTTTGTTAGCTAAATATTGATTTAGAGCTAGTAATGTATTTTAAAACATACAAAGCCAAGATAAGTATCCAGCATGGTTATTTTTCAAATCCAAGACACACCTATATCCTGTCTCCCAACATCATCTCCCCTTCAGATTAAGCATTTTTTGATGATATAGAATAAAATTCAGTGCTTCCGAATTCTCACAAAAAAATCAGAAAGACATAAGAGTAGTTTGTTAGATTTTCCCAGTGTGTTTATAATACAATCAGCTTGGCTTGCAAGCCAACTTATGTGGAACTGCTTCACACTGGTAGTATCTTAAACATTCTTGTGTCAGGCTTTCCAAATCAGAATTTTTCTTCCTCTTCAATGACTTTCAATTTCAGCTTCTTTCCAAACTGTATCTCAGCCAAGTCTCGTAGTTTTAGCTCCTCTTACCAGCACACGTGGACATGAATTCAGTCAGACACACAAACATGCGTATCTCAAAGACCTCTAGACTATTGAGATAGTTTCCTCCATAACACACCAAGTCTACTAGGGCAGAAGCTCCCTGAATTGCAAGATTTACCCCATTTTCTTTATCTAAAAGCCCTGACCCACTCTTTCACAATAATCACACTGGGAGTTATCTTAGAAGACCATGTCCTGAATCAGGATATCTCTCCACGAAGATTTCCATTTAAAAGGAAGTTCTAAGTGCAAGTTTTAGGTGCAGGGATGTTGCACTACCGTCAAGCTTAGGACCTTATTGGCCCTGGCACTATTCTAGTCAGCAATCTATACATAATCTATACAGCAATCCTGGACTTTTTTGTTAGTAATAATGAGAAGATAAGTATGACAACAGGCTTCCCAGTATTCTTCTCCAAGAATATTGTAAAGCCTTGCATCAACCTTTTACTAAGAGAGAGTTTTCCCATTTCAAACATGCACAGTTAGCCCTCTTGCAATCAAGGACAGAGTTAACATGTTTTTGGAAATCCCTAGCTCTCCCCAGAAGTTGCTAGGTATGCAAAAGGTCAGTAATCCCTTCACCGGTACTACTTAAAGCTCTCCAAGTTCCTTCATCTTACCAACATCACTGTTTGCCAGAAGACCAAGAGGGTCCACATCCTTCACATGTGGCTGAGCTGCCAAAGCACGCTGGTTTTCGTGTTCCTTTTCACATGTGCTGTTTTCTGGTCCGTTGACTTCATTTTGAGTTCTACGTACATTATCTTCACTACCATTTTTCCTAAATTTCTTCCAGAATGGGCGCCTTTGTCTTCTCTTCTGTCTTCCTTGCTGCCCAGGCCTCTCTTCATTTTCTGGAGGTTTCCACATGCCCTTCATTTTGCTGGAAAATAGAAATGCAAAGCTCAAACAAATGACAAGCTACGAGAATAAAATCAACTAATGTAACCAAACGGCTCAGGCCCACATTTAAGATTCAGCAACACAGCATGATGCAGGATTCAGTTCAGCTCAGCTAATACGTGGTGACAGACCAGACAGGCAGTCCCAGCTCATCTCATTGGCAGAGCAATGTTAAAAAGCTGGAACCTAAATGGAGAGTTTGAAGTTCGTGACTTTTATCTTTTAACAATGGATACATGGGCTAAGCGAGTCCCTTGATCACCTACAGCATGAGGACATAGTGTTTGCATTTTACATTAGGAAGTCAACAAATATTCTTTCACTTAGGCAATTAAGTCATTCAAAACAGGGAGAACATGGAATTAATAGGGAAGCATCTACTATAAGCATGCTACCACTACTGAAGTCTCCTTTTTCCAGTTACAGCTCAGAGAAAGATCCTGCTGCGCTAAATCCACTCAGCCATCTGACACCATCAGTGGCAATAACTGCCTACTCCTGCCTCCAACTAACATGCCATTCATCTTTTTCTCTCTGATGGAAAAGGAATAAAAGAAACTTCTATGAGGACAATGGATTTTTAAAAACCTGAAACAAGATAACAAGTCCTAAAATATGGGAAGAGCACAGCATGCTGGTTCCATGGTTCCATAATCTTTCAGGTTATCTTATGAACACAAAATATGGTTATATGAAGGTACCCAGAAAGCTTAATAAACTCTCGTCAAAGTCTATAGATACAAGAACTGGTGTGACACAGACAGAAAAGTAAATACAGAAGGGACAACCTAAGCTTCCTGAAAACACTTATTTTCAAGCAACAGACAATTCAGAAAAACAAGACTGTAACTAATCATCAGCACATTACAACCACAAAAGACAAAAATCTACCGTCCTGGTTCGTTCTGCTCAGTACTGTCTCCCTCAGCCTCTCTACAGCATGGCAGAGGTCCTGTTATCCCTAGTCAACAGTAAATACCATACTTGGGCAAGAGCTTCTTCCTGAAACTTCTCCCTGGGTCTAGAGTTACATATCTGCAAGCAGTCTCATAGGTATATTTCTAACCTGGTACCTTGTCACTGATAAGCATGTGAGGAAAGAAAAAAAAAAAATGGAGAGTGTAAAAGCAGGGTGAAAAGTCACCTTTCTCTGCACCTACTTTTTGGTGGTGTTCCACTTAGAAACCCTCTCTGACTAAAGATGGTCCCAAAACACTGTTGGTTTTGCGTCTTGCACTGTGGGATACTGTGTGAACGTCTGGCATCTCTGAAATCTTCCAGCAAGGTGTTAATATTTTATGAAAAAGGACTTCTTTTGGTTTGTCTTCATTTTGATGTCTAAAATGGTCATTTGGTATCCCCATCCTTCTCGAGTTACAAGAAACAGTGTATAACCGCATTCTATTCACCTCTTCCCACCTATGCAATTTTTTTAGACCTCCATCACACAGCTCTTCCAAGCCACCCACTTCTTTGCTTGTACAGAAACATTTCCATTACCAACATTCCTCTCTTCCATACCTTTCCAGCCTAATTAAGCCCTTCTTGAGAAGAGAACAGGGCCTGCCACAGCATTCAAAATGGTTTTTTAATCACAATAAAACATATTTCATTTTATTCTCCAGTCATTTCATGACCACGTCTAACACTGATTGCTCAGCCCTGAGCCTCATCCATCACAGTGTGACACAAGAGGCAAGTCACCACCTTCTTGTGCATCAGTCTCATCCACAAAAGGAGGCTAATATTAGCTCCCATAATTCAACTCCATCTAGACAGAGAACTGCATTTCTGAATTTGTACAACCAGGCTCTAAATTCAGGATGTTGTTGTATAATCTAGAAGTTATTGAGCAAAGATAGGCTCAATTAGAGGTGCTGTCCTTGACCAAGGGTTAAAAACAACATTCTGATTTCTCTGGGGCCTCAAACACCCAGAAAGAAACCCCAAGGTCACAAACACATCCTAACAAACGTCAGCCTGGCATCTGCCTTCTACCTTCCCCTCATGAAAGATATACCACTCTTCACTTCCCATTCAAAGGGAACGAAGAGCCACACGCTATTAGTCAGCTGTTGCAAGACACCAGACAGACTGCCAAAGTGGTCCTTCCGCATCTCTAATCTCACACGCAGGGATGCTGAGAATTAGCAGTTGTAAAGCACTTCAGAGAACCACAAATGGAAAGCGCTGTAGAAGTGTTAAGTATCTAATCCTTTCTAAATCTTACTTAGCTATTTGCTTTAATAGTACAGCTTGCAGAGAACAAGCTGTATTCTATTTTTGCCTCATGCATCAGTAAATTTGCCCGATAAGCACCAATTCCACAATCTTTACTGTTGGTACACAATGTAGAAATGACAGCTTTTTGGACAGCTCAAGGCTATAGTGCTAGCAGCTCAGGGAAGGGAGGGGAAATAAGAGATTTCCAAAATCAACCAGAGTTAAAAGTCACTAAGTGAAAACAAACAACCTATAATTTTGAGCACTCTTTTCCCCTATTTTCCAGATATAAAGTTACTAACAAATGCAATAGTATGTAGTTGCTGATGGACATTTAAGACTACATAATGCGTCTGACTCACAGCCACAAGGGTTACCAAATAAACCTGTAGACACCAACAGTTACTGTGACAAGCAAAACTCATCTTTGCTCATTAGAACCTCCAAACATATTATTACATACGTTTGGGTCCAAAGCACTTCTGCATATTTATATCCTTTGAAGCAAGTTTTACTTCAGTCTTTTATAAACCTTTCCTTCCAAAGTTGTGAAAGGGAACTGGTTGGAGGAGGTGGGTAAGCGTTGGGTCTTCTGAAGCTCATGCTGCACCAAAGTAATTTGCACTGTCACCATTTAGCAATTGACACTAGCCTGACATGAACCCTGTTCTGCACTAGTTCAGCTGCTTGACCACGGTGCAAATTTTATTTTGTTTGGTGTCATCCCCTACAAAAAAAAAAAACAAACACCCCACACAACTAGGTAAGCTCCAGCTTCACTTCCATGCAACAGCAAATGGTATTTAGCAAGAGCCCCTTAGAAGTGAGTTCTGCTTTCCAGCTCAGTCGTTCTAGTTTAAACAAGTGATATTCTAGGAGCATAGGTCACTGAAACATTTTTTTAAAAAGTCTTCCCACAAGCCTTAAAGTAGAGCTAATGAAGTTAGCTGGTTCCATGTAACACTGACACCGAGGGGAAGAGAAAAGAATAAAGACTGTACTGGAAAGTAATTCACAATATGAGGGAGAGAACAGATAAAATCCAAGAGGAGTAAGTATTAAGCTGAGAACAAAGGTAGTAGATAGATAAAGATGACAAAGGGTAGAAGTAGCAGCACTACTTAAGCTACGAAAAAAAGAAAGTTAAATCTTCCACTCCTCACTTGATTATTGATTTATTATTTGAAAGGAGAGCATAAGAAGCCAAATCCGCTTATAAAATCTCTCTTGGCCATTTTCAGGCATTAAAGGATTAGAGCATGTGGATTCATTATGTTGCATGACTTCCGTCCCCATTATTTCTTTTTCAGAGACCAAGGTTACGCTGATCGAATGAATGGCCACTAGAATGTGGTACCCTCAAACAAGCCAGAGCGCAGAATTCAGCAAGAACATCAGATTTCTACTACAATTATTTAATTTAACTGAAGTGGACTATGAAGCACTGTAAACAAAAGAACATTACATCTGCAGTTTGTCAAACGACCTGTCCTCTGTTAAAGAGCAGCTAGATCCTGTGTATGGCGGAACCAGTAAGTGCTGGGAGACCACAGCAAGAGAGTGTACTTCTGAACTCATTAGGAGGAAAGAAAGAAGCTTGTTTCAAAACACTTACCCAAACTGTTGGGTTGTCAGCACTTCTCCCCTTTCTTCCTTCTGGATCTGTATCGCCTTCTTCTTTTCAATGTTTGCTAATGTAGGAAAATTTCTAGAAGAAAAAAAAAAAAAAAAAAAAAAATCACTGGCTCTTAAATGATTCACCGTGCTTTGTCAATTCCTGCTTTACCAAACCAGCACCCTTTATAAATGTAAGAGATTTTTAAAACATTTCCTAGAAGTTAAACAGACTGTTTCCTTCTTAAGATGACGTTGTTGATGAAAAGAAACCCAAGTGCATTTATGCTTATATACTCAGAATAAAAAACAAAAAAACAAAAAAACCAAAAAACCAAAAAACCAAAAAACCAAAAAACCAAAAAACCAAAAAACCAAAAAAACAAAAAAACAAAAAAACAAAAAAACAAAAAAACAAAAAAACAAAAAAACAAAAAAACAAAAAAACAAAAAAAACAAAAAAACAAAAAAAAACAAGCCTACCAAATTGGCATGATTATATTTACCAAACAGGCTACAAACAGTTCAGTTAAGCTTATGGACCCTCTGCCTGCCCCTACACACAACAGCACAATTTAGTCCTGCAATTTTATTTTTCAATGCTTCAGTTGGAGTATTTGATCTTAAAAGATACAATATGCCTTTAGCAAACCAACTGCTGAGTTCTTGTAATATATTAAAAAAAAAAAAAAAAGGTTATCTTCTGGGTGCACAAGATTCCTTTAATGTGACAGGGAAAAGCAGGCAAGTTTCCTCTCGAGCAATTTTCAGTATTGTGCTTGCACACTGACCTCTAGTTCACCAAAATTACTGCCTCTTTTTAATTCCAGCTTCAAGAAAAATTGCTAAGTCATGCAGATCAAAACAAATCCACTGTTATAACCATCTCCCAAACCATCCCTCTCTTCCAATCCCCACTTCCCTCTCCATCCCTCCCTACAGATGAACGCCACACTGGTTCTGACATGCAAAGCCTGCTGCAAATTACCATCAAAGCCCCAAAAAGGCCACACTAGTTGCTCTGTAAACACTAGTTAGCTAAATCCCAGAGCTTTGAGATAAAGGTGGTAAGAAACACAACACGCACCCTCACCAGCTTCTGGATAGAAATGCAAAATATAAATATTTGATAAGTCTATTAAAATGGAGTAACAAGAAACTTAGAACAGCTATATATAGCTATCAAAAAGGACATGTATCTTTCTTTAAATATTTAATCTTATCACATGCATCTTCCCCGTTTTACAACATGAACATTAAGCATCACACTGATGCAAGGCAGCTTCAACCACATACCAAAGGAAAAAGATGAGAAGCATTTCCTACGAGACACACCTCAACATGTTACAGAACTTGTCTCCTTTAAAAGGATATGAACACAAGCCGTCAACATCTATTTTCATTGGATTTATCCCAGAAATCTGCCATACAGCTCAAGCGAGCATAGGGATGTAATGTTTTATCTCCACTCTTTCCTGTTAGCTACATTTGTTCATCCCTGGTATAACACTCCCAGCACGCAGCAAGCATGCAATGAATTATTTAATTTCAAGAGCTTTGTGTTGACAAAGACCCCTGTGCTTGGCATCTCTCCACAGTTTTAGGATAAGGTGCTTTCCTTCACACGAGTAAGGCTCACAGGAAGAAAGCGAGCCATAAAATAAGTAGTTATGCTCAAAAGAGCCCCAAGCTTGTCTTACAAATTGGTTTTTTTTTGTTTGGTTGGGGTTTTTTTTTGGTTTTTTTTTTGGTTTTTGTTTTGTTATGGGTTTTTTTTTTAAGACATAAGGGAAGACCCTTAATCCTTGAGCAAAGGAGTCTTCAAAGTGCTCCTGTAGTTATGCTGATTAAGGACATATTCAGACACGCTCTCACAACAGGATTTGAGACGTGACTGCCTCCCACTTTCATTCCTATGAGGTACCACTCCCTCCACCGAGCCACCATAATGGACTCCACGGATGCTTTCAGTTCGATTCACTGCCAAGACAGACAGATTTCTCCTAAACCACCCTTCCAGTTGACACAGGCAGTAACTAACAGCTAAAGAGAGCTCAAGTCGTAAGGCCGACCATGCCTGCAAAAGCACATCTGAAGGCACCTCTAGTGGCTGTATTTTCTCCGGTTCTTCTCAAACGTTAAACAGCATTTTACTCACTGCCTTTACCTTGTGCAGAAAATGTACCTATTTTGACAGCACACATCCAGTGTTTCATTTCATTCACAATGAGCAAGTGAGCATCTGCTAGTTTATTCTTCCATCTAAGGACTTGGCGGGCAATAAGCTCTAGATGTTTAAGTCCACAGATCACCAGCCTTGGGACAAGATAGACTGGGTTCATTCCTCCCCAGATTCCTCCCTCTGCTGTGCAACGATGAAGCTGGGCTAAGCCCAGCAGCGCATCCTGTTTGGACCTGGCCAAGTCAACCGCAGTTGTCCCTGCAAGAAGCAAGTGGACCAAAGTTACCCACCCACCCACCTCTATGTACCAGCCCCAGTGCAACTCCTCAACTCGTCAGGTACCACAGCTCCAGCACGAAGAGATCTGTGCACCTCCTAGCATCAGCTAGATCTACCCATGGAGGCAGCAAAACTCATGTGGACCCTAAGTGGAGGCAGATGCCTCCAATGGAAACATTATGGTCTCGAGGTACAACTTTATGGCAGACTTCGCAAACCTCACTATCTGAGGACAGCCACAAAATACTCAAGAGGTCAAAAACCAAAGAGAGGAATTTAATTTTTTTTGATACAGAGAATTCTTATTCAGGAAGGCTAAAGACTGCTCCTCAACAGAGGTGTGACGGTGCAGAATGAAGAGCCTATACTGAATCTCTCCACATAAAAGGCTACGTGTTATAATCCAATGAGCTGACTTGGGTTTGAATGCTTCTCAGAAGGTATGCCCTCCTCCTCCCCTAACAAAATGAGGTTCTTAAAATGTTACCTACAAAACACCACTGAAGTAGGAGTAGCCCAGCACTTAGGTCCTGGGAACAACTTGTCAGAGCTTGACTACAGCCAGCTTCATCAGGCACCAAAAAGGCTTTAGAAACCTAAGTAACTAATTGGAAAAGAGGGAGTTAAACCAGGATGGGATGGTCTGGCACAGTAGATTTCATGAAGGATAGTACTGCCCAAGAAGGCAGCCTCATTTCATAGCAGCTGCAGTTTCCAACCATAGACAGTTCTATAATCCAAACTGGAAGTTTTTCAGTATAAATTGTCAGGATAACACCAGAAAACTGGTTTTCAAGCTAAGATGAGTATATTACGTATACACCAACAAACTGACATGCAAGTAAAGGATACCCTAAGCTTCCAGAGATAGGTGACACTGAGCATAATCACTAACATGCGTGCCTTAGTGAAAAGACTTTCTTTTTCCCAATAAATGAGTGCACTAGCCGGAGTCGTACATGTTTTATAGGCCAGCATACTCTATCTCACTCACATAAACATCAGAGTAAACTAGCTCTTAGCAAGCAGTGGAAAAACAGAGCTTTGCCAATGTCTAACAGAAGAGAAACCTGTTTCTACAGCAGTTTACACAATGAATTTCTGAGCGGAGAGCTATACAAGTTTATCATCTTTATAGGAACAGCACTGTGATTAAATTGCCTCAATAATTTCTTATGCTGGTCTTGATTGCATACGCACAACCAACAGCAAAGTGGACGTGGAGAGCCCAAAGGGAACAAAGATGGCGCAACAGAAAGCTGATAAAATCTTGGTTTAAGACTCCCAGGCATTTTATCAAGCATTGCATCTCTAGTGCAATTTACCATATGTTAGCTGAAACAGTTTTATTCCTAAT
This sequence comes from Aramus guarauna, assembly GCA_013400195.1. Classification (NCBI taxonomy): domain Eukaryota; kingdom Metazoa; phylum Chordata; class Aves; order Gruiformes; family Aramidae; genus Aramus; species Aramus guarauna. Next base: position 378,239 of record VXBL01005071.1, read on the forward strand.
CCATCCCCACCATTCAAAGAAAACTTTATTGTGTCTATGTTTACTTTGATCTACCAAAACATTCTTTCTACTTTGCTCCATCTTCTCTACTTTTACCGGGTGATAAGAAATTATTTTCCTTATTACATACTTCACTACTATAAATGCAACACCAGGGAGGATTCCAAGCTCCTCTAGGATTATCATTATTCAACTAGAGAGACGCAAATTAATTAAAAGTGGCCTGGTTTACAGTACTGGCCTTCATTCATTAAGCACACGCTCCACCTATGAGATGTATTGCAAGGAAATACAGCAGTCAATCCTTAAGTGAACCAATAAAACCCAACAGATTAAAGAAAGGGTGGGGGAAGAATTTACAAGCAACACAGATCATCAGGAAAATCTTCCAGTGTTATATTAGGACCTAAGCAAAAGTAAGCTTAACGATTCACTTTAATGCCAGAGCAGCCGTGCCACATTCTTCCTAACAACCTTTGCTCAAGAAGAATTGGTTAGAAGCAGATGGGCTTGTAGGACCCAGGTTTCACTTGGAAAGAAGGGAAGACAGCAATACCTCACTGACACATTAAGAAAATGCACTGTAGGTAATTCCCTTTAAACTTGTGTTAAAAAAAAAAAATAAATGCTGGAAACAGCACATTTGTCAACGCTTGGAAGGGACAGAACAAAACCAAAACAAGAAAAGTAATTGTAGTCACCAAAGTTGATGTCAGACTTCACAACCATCTCTCCACAAAACTAAGGGAAACCCTGAGATCCCTTAGATCTTTATCACTGTTCACGTAACTTCACATTGCCTGGCTCAGCAGGTCCAATGGGCCACAAACCATTAGAGAGTCTTTTAGGTAAGCAGAGACATGAAGGCTGCAGCGATGAACAGGGCACTGCACAGAATAAGAGACAGGAAAACAGCACTCTGACCCGTCATACTTAATGCAGAGATATTCACTCCTTACCAGCTCCCCCTCTTCCCTCCACGTGAGTAAGGCTGCACTTTAAAACACAGGCTCTTTCTAAACGATTTTTGGTGGGATACACAACTGAGCAACACAAAAGTTAATTAAGAAGAAAAATTTCAACTCTAAGTAATTATTCCTAACAGCTGAAAGAACAAGCAAGACATGAATGTTAGGGATGCAGCATGGAAACACACACATTAAATCACTGCAACCTAATTAGAAACAAACTACTAATGACCTAAAAAGATTCATTCTTAGCTCTGACTGGAGCTTCTAGAAAGAAAAAGCCTTTTTCCTGTCACCATAAACCACAACTGCCTAATAGCTCAGACTCCCTCTGGCGTCCTTTTTTTCTGTACAATGCAAAGTTTACTGTGAGTCAACAGACCTTCAGTACTAAACTGATGCTTTGCTGGAGACCCTATTAACGCTTCACAAAAGTTTCAGCTGGGTTCCTTTTTTTTTTTTTTTTAATTAAAAAAAAAAGAAGAATGTTAGTACAGCTTCCTCGCTGTACAAAGAGTAACAAAAGCCACCCAGGTAGTCATTCTACACCCATGCATTATAGCTGAACAAGATGCCCACAGAAGGACTGAAGTACCAAAATCAACCACAGCACTACTCCATCTAGTGGCCTTGGCTTAGAAGGTCCCAATCCCATATTGCCTTTTTTGGCTGGTGGTCCTGACTAGAAGACTTTATTACTATTTATTTCACTGTGCCGCAGTGAACAGGCTTTCAGCAATGATATACCACAGCCAAATTATTTTAATCTGTAAGAAAACAGTATCTGCCAGGAGATTCTCTAGAAATGCAAAAAACCAGATCTCAGGCAGGTATCATCTCTACAATTAACTGCATATAAACATTGCTTTGAGTCACAGCACCCAGTTCCGAAGCAAACAGCACCTAAACATGATTGTACATTCAATTCCTGTTTCCCTAATGTTCTAGTATACAGTAGAGCATGCACTGACATACATACCTTAAACATTATTTCAATACTTAAACCTTAGCATCAGCTACTAAAGAGGAACTCTCCCAAACACCTCCTAATACAGAAAAGTGTATGCAAAGTTGCAGATGAATAGCAAAGACTCGACACACAAGTATTGACATTTTTCATTGGAGCTACTGTTAGAAAATTAAGTGTAGGCCACTAGACAGACAAATTTAAGGATATTTTGGGTTTTGCTAACTCTGTGCAAACACTTTCTATTGTAAGTAATAAAGACTTGGTAAGTATCATGGGGTGGGGTGGAAGACAAGACAGCAATATGTAGAGTGAAAGCAAGTAAAAAAACCCAAAGCCTCAAGTATCTTCTGAATAAAATGAAACCTTGGAACCAAAACTAATCTAACACCAAACTTGTAGTTGCACAGATCACAAGCAATTTTCATCTAGTTAACTACAGCATTTTAAACATGGGGCAAAAGAAATTTTTGGTATTAAAAAAAACCAACCCACACCAAAAAAAACCAGAAGCGCTGTTTAAAAAACAAAACAAAACCAAAAACACACACCAGGAACTACAGATAATCTTCATTTGTAAAAAATGAACAGCAGGTGGAACAGTTGACTGCTACTATGTGCTGACATACTGAAAGACTTCCCTTTGTGTTTCTGAAATTAACAGAAAAAGCTGAAACCATGTCCAAAAGAACATTAAACTTGCAGAGATTTGCTCCTTCCCATTATTTAGGAAGAAATTTTGCTTCCCAATACAGCAAAAAGTGATGGGAAGCAATAAGAAAAAAAATCTCCTACCATACATTTCAGTCATTTTTCCTATAATTACAAAGCCATTGTGGAAAAACTTATTAAGGGAAGTCAGGTTCAAAACAAGAATGCATTAACATTGCTTTCTGACATAAATGCAAGCTGGAGAAGGGTGGATTTTCATCTGTTCAACTTAGGAGGGCAGGGGGGGAACCCAAACATCAATGGGATAAGATCTACAGAAGTCCAGTGTGAATTTTTAAACACTTAAATCCTGGTAAAAGGAAATAAGTTGTACCACGTCACAGAATGAGAAATACTGCTTACATGTGAACTTTATCTCGTACCCTGGGTAAATCGCGAGTTAAGACTACGTGAGACAGCATCATTCATGGATTCCCTTCTCTTCCAGTAGGAAAGTGTCAAGCAGTGCAGAAAGTTCTTAACAATCAGGAAAACTCCCTGTTGGGGTCTACTGGGACAACTTAAACCGTGGAAATTTGCACGCGGCAGGATGTACTACAATTACAGTCAGTACAAGATTTCCAGATTTCTTAGCTATTAAAAAATCCACCAAGCAAACACACACACACAAAATATTTCTGACCTAAAATGTCTCACTGATCAGGCTAAAAGGAATGAGTTGTTCACCTAACCTTGTGTACCAAATCAAATGTCTGGGAAAGCTACCTCCTTCTCAGTTGCTATCTTGCCTTCTATTATAATTATCCAAACCCTCCTGGCTCAGGCATTCTGACACAGACCACTACCGCAGGAGTCCTGCAGAGTCAAAGGAACAGCAGCAGCAAGCACGTGCTGCTACTGCCTTCCAGCTGTCACTTAACGATCACGCAGGGAAAACACGGTAAAACAAACTCATAGGTCAAAAGTCTTACTCACTTTTTTCTTTCTTCTCTCCATCTAGCGATCTCTTCTGGACTATCTAACTTTATTCTTTTAGCACCAGGTGCATGTGCCTAAGGAAAAAGAATTTCATAGGTGTTTAAAAAGGGAAGGAAAAAAAAACACAAGAAAAAAAACCCAACCAAACCAACACATCATTCTGCCAACTATAGTAGTATCACATTGTTTTCATCTCCAAAAATGGTAAGACTACACATAGCAATTACAAAATTAATCCATTTAAAAACTCCACATAGTATTCAATATATTTTCATCCACAGTATTGTCTTACAACAGATTCTACTCAGAGGTGATACGTTTTCCTTCCAGAAGGATGAAATCGAGCCTCTGAAGAATGAGAAAAGAGACTACTGAAAGACTGCACGGACTCCTGTTTTGGGCTCAGGGGATACCTACATTCTTCCAGTGTATCTGAACTATCTTCTCATGTGCGCTGAAATTGCAACCTTCTTCTGTGCACTGCAAGATAAAGGAAAGGGGGGGAAACTTAAGACACACCAAGTTAGGCAAACAAATTAGAATAAGCATTTGGTTACACTTTAAACAAACTCTGCGCCAGATGCCTGTATAGTTAGTTACACAGACCTTTTAAGCTGCCCAGTTTCAAAACAAGCCTGATTGTAAAAGTAGTAAGAAGGGATAATGCACTTTCAAATTCCACTCAATTTTAAAATAACCAGTGAAGCCAACATGTCTGATAATTGGAGATAAAATGAGATAAGTTAACCCGAGAGAAAGATTTGCAAGACTCTTCCAGTTTAAACATAATACTTCTTTGCAATAATGGAGTGGATTTTAAAAATATGTTTTCCACATAAAGCCTTTTCACATGAAAAATTTTACATGTGATACTGTTGTCAGTGAATTAATTCCTACTACTGGGATGACTTAGCAATACTTCACAATAAAATGACTTCAGCAACAAAACCAAAAACGCAACTCAGAGCTCCCCTACACACAGCGTTAAGAAAAAACCCTAGTAACACTTTTTATAGCTGGTTAAGTCTTCCATTTAAAGACTGACTACAGATAACTACATATCATGCACGAAATTAAAAATCAAAGTGTAAATAACACAAACCAAACTCATCAACCTGTTTATGTTGTGAAATATGTTCATCATACTTCTCCTGGTTTTTATAGCCACGGTCACAGGTATCACAATAATGAGAGAAAACTGGTTCTTTTTTCTTTTTGGTCTGCAAAAGAAAAGAGAAGAAATCATTATTTCAAGGTTTCAGTTGCAAAATTACAAGGTACTCCTATTTTTAATTAGGTGTGAAACACTTTCACGAGTAGTTTTGTTAATGAAGCCATCAATTAAAAGATCTTTCAGAAGTTTCAAAGATTCAAAGTTTCTCTTCCCTATAAAGTCAGACCATGCCTGCTCTCACATGACATACAAGATCTCAGAGGGCAGCAGAGATCCTTCCTTCTCCCATGACACACATCACAGTGATCTGGCTGTATGGCCCTGATAATATACCAGAGTGCTTAAGTTATTTAGGCACTTAGGCATCATCACGGTAAGGGCTTCTCTGAAGTAAATCTGCGTTAAATTTGGTTGAAATGTATTTCTTTCAATTGGCTCAAGATCTACAGATTGATTGCCATACATTTGCTCTCTTGTAAGAGCAGGCATGTTAGACAAGAGTATGAGGTCTCTGTAGTACCACGGGGCAAGTCCCACACAGCTGCCACCATCAGAGAATGGTTTGGGTTAGAAGGGACCTTCAAAAGTCATCTAGTTCCAACCCTCCTGCCATGGGCAGGGACACCCTCCACCAGACCAGGTTGCCCAAAGCCCCATCCAACCTGGCCTTGAACACTGCCAGGGAGGGGGCAGCCACAGCTTCGCTGGGAAACCTGTGCCCTTACCCCTTGTCCTACTACTCCATGCCCTTGTCAACAGTCCCTCTCCAGCTTTCCTGTAGGCCCCTTCAGGTACCGAAAGGCTGCTGTAAGGTCTCCCTGGAACCTTCTCTTCTCCAGGCTGAACAACCCCAACTCTCTCAGCCTGTCCTCACAGGAGAGGTGTTTGTCTTCTAACCATTTTTGTGGCCCTCCTCTGGACCCAATTCAACAGCTCCATGTCTTTCTCGTGCTGGGGACCCCAGTCCATACCTTTGGCTTGTTATTTTCTTCTGGAAAACGTTTATTAAACCCAGGTACTTGCTCGCCTTGCCGTTTCTGGGAGAAATTGCCATTTCCACCTTAGAAACAAGCCAAAAATAAGAGTCAGTTATACATACAGCTGGTAAAACACACCCCCTGCTACCTCAGAGGACCCGCTGTGGTGGGGAAGGGCCTGGGGCAAAGCTGAGCCAGGGCTGCACGACCAGCACGGACAGCAGGGAGTCCTCCACCCCCAAGGGTTTGGGTCAGCCCCAGGGTCCCGGTCGGTCGGTGAGGAATGGGAAGCAGGCAGGGAGCTCGAGAGAGACCTCCCCCGCGCCCCTCACCAGCGTGCGTGCCCTGCGGCCGCTCTCGGTAGGCCGGCGGGTACCATGCGGCGGGTGGTGCGTAGCTGTCGGGCGGCGGGTAGCTCTTGGCGGGCGGGCAGCTGTCGGGCTGCGAGTAGCTCTCGGCGGGCGGCGGGTAACTCTCGGGCTGCGGGTAACTCTCAGCAGGCGGGTAGCTCTCGGCGGGCGGCGGGTAGCTCTCGGCGGGCGTATAGGTGTTGGGCGGCGGGTAGCGCCCGGGGGGCGGGTAAGGCCCGGGGGGCGCCC
>VXBL01005071.1:392494-449941 GCA_013400195.1 Aramus guarauna
TTTTTTTTTTTTTTTTTTGATAAATTTTTATGATGCTTGGCAGCAGTTAGGAAAGCAAGAATTAATGTTACTCCTCTTTGTATCTGTTTCGTTACACTTTGCTGTAATCGACATATTCTTTTGTAATTGTAGGCATCATGCTCAGTGGGCTCATTTGGTGCTTCAATGGTCCCAAGAGTAACTAATAATTTTTCTTCTTCTTGCATTTCATATGTTGAATGTGTTATTTTAATTATAAAATTTAGCAAGTCGCTAAAAATAATGTGATCACTAATAGAGCAAATAAATGCCTGTAGCTTTTAATATCAGCAGAGGTAGCTTTCTTGGTTTTTGACATGAATACTTCTGTACTAAAATGTTAGGAAAAGAGGAAGAAGAGGCAACTTGTAGTTTGAAGGTTAGAGAGATGAGCAATAACACAGGTGGCCATCCATCATACAATCTTAGTCTTTTGTATGTTCACCCAACGTTTATTTCTACTTAGCGGTTTATTTCCAAAATGCCGAATAACTTGCGTTTACATGCAGAGGGCAAGAGTCTGCTCTGTGTCGGAAAGTCTGAGATTAAAGCAGTAAACCTAGCACTTGCTAGGTTTGGGAGGGGGGGGGTTGTCCTAGCTCAGCATACGACCGCTCCTAGCACACACTGGGAGAGCAGATTGAGCAGAGCTGTTTTGCACCCAGCCTGATTCCCTGAATAGGTGGGAAAGGTGTGATGTGTGGGAAGAGCCTTGTCTATCTTCCACCCCCGTACACCTGGCAGTCTAGTTGTGCTGACACGCTGAGGCGTGTAAGCTGTGCAGGGTGTAGACACAATGCTGTTAACTGTCTGCCTGCTGCAGGGCCCCTAGCGTTGAGCAGATTGCCAGCTGACAATCTAGCCATGAATAATTGAAACAAATGCAGGCTGTTTGTTTCAATGTATGGACATACTGTTTGTTAGCTCTGTGTGACATACTCATTCTTTTAGAAAAGATTTTGTTCTGTTACATCTTTTCCAGACTTGTCAAAGCAACATATTCATGATAAGGAGCAGCTCATGTGGCAATTGGTAGCTTGTTAAAAATTGTTTGAATCATTTCAGCTTAAGATATATATGTATGAACAGATTTCCTTCAACTTTGGAAAGGATATTGCTGTTTGTCAATGTTAGACAGAAGTGGAGCGCTTGTAAATATTCCCAAGGTATTAACACATCAAGGTAAAGAGCCATTTGTTTATCTTAAAAAATTCTGTTATACATCAGAAGAATGCTGAAATGCTCATCTTGAAACATGCATTAGCAAGTCCAACAACAGGAAAGCGTTCTTTGCCATATATGAAATCCAGTATACCTTAAATGAAAGCTTAATTCATTGTAAGTTTAGGATGGTTTTTTTGAATGTGTATAGGTAGGTACCTAAGTTGCCAGTAGCAGCAAAATGTGTTTAATAGAGTTTTATTTAGTTTCACTTCGCCTATTCAGATACCCTTTGGACATCCAGAAAACTGTCAAGAAACATGTTGGCTGTGTGCTGCTGAGGAAAGACCCAAGCAACAGGGTTATTCATGTGGAGGAAAAAAAAAACCAAACCACATGGAAATGGAAAGCGTGGGAGGGATGAATATGGGAACCGTTTTTCTATTCCTTGGAAGAGCCTCTGAGCTGTGACAGAAGCAAGGCAGAGTATTTGAGATCTGTTCTTTTTCACAAGTTGCACAGATATAGCCCACAACATAGATGTTCTTATATATTTTAGTAGAAAGCTTTTTTTATAGTTTGGTTTAACTGTCTCTCCATGCAAAATAAAGGTTCTTGTATACTAAAATAAAAGAATATTTTGGCTGTATCTGTATAGGTTTAAATTCAATCTCTGTAAAATGTATTTGGAATATAAAATATGGTCTTAACAAGAAAGCAGTCAGAAAGGAACAGAGGAAAATAAAAGCTGCTTCTTTTTTGCAGCAGCTAGGTGGGAGTGGAACTTCAAATTTAACCCAGACCGCTTGCCTGGGTTGGAAACCTCACCAATGCCCTTGTCCTGGCCTGAGCTCACATTTATTGCTTCTGTCTGTGGTTGGCTTTCTGGCAGGACTTCCTGCTTTTTCTTTCCCTTCTTCAAATCCTGACAATAGTATCACTACAGCAGGGCTGTACTGATTAGATTATACAGGATTTAGTAGAAGACTGTAATTAGCATAATTCAATTCATGTTGTGTTACATTTGATCGCCCTAAACCTCAGAAACTGAAGATCATAATAAACAAAGTCTCTGCTGATACATTGTGGGGATACTGTCACTTGGATATTTCTTCAGGTGATAATTGTTTGGGGTTTTAATTAGCTTTAAAGAATATGATGGTGGATTATTAAGAGGAACTCGTGCACAAAAGTCTTTTCAGTACTGCAGGCACAGTTTGTAGTATGCTTTGAATGGTTTTCACCATTGAAAAACAGATTCTCACCTTTCTATGTTCCTGGAGATAATTGAATTTTATTGCTTGCGGAGCTGCTGTGTAAAAACAAATCAGTGAAGTTACCTGGGATCACAAAACTTTTCTTCTCTCGCCCCCACTCCAAGAGAAAATAAAATCAGAGCAGCTCACTGATTCTGTTTATTGAAGGACAGTGAAACTGTGGTGCAAGGCAAGAATGAACAATATTGGCTTTGTTCCTAGGGAACAAGTAGCGTATATTTGACCTCCCACCTTTGATTGCTCTTGAATCTGCTGAAGGAAGCTAGGGAGGAAAAAAGTGGATTTCCTTGGCTACATGCTGCACCTTTCCTGTTTTTCTTACATCTCAGCTATCTGCAGAGGTCCTCCTGGGAAATGGAGAAGCTCTTCTTATTCAGTTATTTCTATGATGTGTGCATAGGGGGCACACTCGGCATGGGGAGAAAGGAGAATCACGCTTCTCATCAACATTTTATTTTTACATTAATCTATTACATTTTCTTCCTGCAGCAAACACTGGAAGGCTGTCATTTAATGTACTGTCTGTGTTGGTTATGCTACTTCCCTTTTTTTTTTTCCCCTGAAATGAAAACCAAGACTTTCTCTTTTTTTTCCCCTCAAGACCCATTATAGGTCCTGCATTACCGCCTGGCTTTAGGAAACCTTCACAGGACACTGTGAATAGCAGAGGTGCCATAGGACCATCTGTTCCATCAGATTTCCATACCCAGGTTTGTGAAAACAGAAGCCTTTTGTTTTAGTACAAGCTATCTGAAATCCTTAAACAAGTAGGTGCCTGAAAAAGTCTACTAGACATACTTTTCAGCATGACAGTTTAATTTTAGACCAGAAAACGTCTGGCATATTTTTGCCTGAGTCAAATACTGAAGCATAAATAAGCCTTAAAAAAAGAAAAAGGCTGGTCTGGTTTGTTGTGATTTTGCTGTTAAATGGGTGATGCACTCACTGAACACAAGAGATCTAGGCATCTTAAACTGCAGTCACAGTAATTCTTCCTAATGTTTTTCCATTCTTTCTTTTTGGTGTGATGTCCTTCACAAGTGAACCTCTTAGCAAAGTTCAGATTTTTAAAGACATTAAAGTAAGTAACACAACCTGTTAGAATGAAAATATTTCCCTATAATTCTAGCTTTTACCTCTTTGCTGATGGGGGAGCAAAATGGTTGAATACTTCATGTATCTTCACCTCCTTAAAAGTGTTTATTAGTGGATGCATTAAATAAGTTTATCCAAAAGAATGCAATCAAGAATGATGCTACAGTGTACTAATTTTTGTTATGAATAGCAAGATGATACCTGTAGCTGGGAGTAAGGTGGAGCACAACAGTGACATTGACACAATTTTTTGGTTCGTGGTTTTTGACTGTTCTCGTCAGGTTAGATAAAAACTAGGGAGAAGTCCTATAGTCTAATCCCTAGCTGCAAAATAATGCATGTAAAGAACATTCAGGAATAAGATAAGGGATAAAATACAGCGAGAAGTATAGGGAAGATTCAGCTCCCTAAACATGAGTCTCTAGTACTGTTCTGAGGGATCTGAATTGCCTGCAGCAGGCTGGCAGATCAGGAGTAGCACCTTAGGGAAGCTTGCATCCTTCTTGAGCAGTACCTCCTAAGCTAGGCAGGATGCCCTAAGACATCAAGAATGGTGGTGGATACCAGTGTTTAGGCAATTGAATCTCTCTCATGCTATGATAAACTAAATATTAATTCCTTGTGAGAATTAACAGTTATTCTGTTTAACTCCCAGACACTATGGGACATGCTAGACATGTGCTGTGGTTTAACCCCAGCTGGCAACTAAGCGCCATGCAGCTGTTCGCTCACTCCTGCCCCTCCCCCACAAGGGGATAGGGGGGACAACTGATGGAGTGAAAGTGAGAAAACTCATGGGTTGAGATAAAGACAGTTTAATAGGTAAGGCAAAAATCACACGTGCAACCAAAGCAGAACAAGGAATTCATTCACCAGTTCCCATGGGCAGGTGGGGGTTCAGCCATCTCCAGGAAAGCAGGGCACCGTCATGTGTACTGGTTACTTGGGAAGACAAACACCATCACTCCAAACATCCCCCTCTTTCTTCTTCTTCCCCCAGTTTTATATGCTGAGCATGACGTCATACAGTATGGAATATCCCTTTGGTCAGTTGGGGTCAGCTGTACTGGCTGTGTCCCCTTCCCAGCTCCTTGTGCACCCCCAGCCTACTCACTGGTGGGGTGGTGTGAGGAGCGGAAGAGGCCTTGGCTCTGTGTAAGCACTGCTCTGCAATCAGGAAAACATCCCTGTGTTATCAGCACAAATCCAAAACACAGCCCCATACTAGCTACTGTGAAGAAAATTAACTCGATCCCAGCCAAAACCAGCACAACATGCTAGGAAGGAATGAGGCAAAGGCTGCTCTGGAACTTCACTTTTTTTATTAGTAGTTGCAAATTATATCATTCTCCAGCCTCCTACAGTGAGTGTTGTCATAATCCCTCATGAAGAATGACTGACATTTTTAAGATACTCACCGTCTTACAGCTCCAAATAACGATTAAGCAATTTATCATAATGACAAATCTCTTGAGGCAGAGATGTCAAAACTGGTCTGCTTATGTATTTTACAAACAAAAAAGTCTCTTCTAAATAGATCTTCTAGCATCAGCTTTGTTCCAGCTATTACAGAACTTAGCTTATTTTATTTTTTCCTCTTCCTAATCATATTCTATCTTTTTTTATCTTTGAATATGATGAGTAATTTTTTTTGTTTATTTTGTTTTAATTAATTGTTTTGTATTCTAGTACATCTTTAGAGGCAGCTTATATACCATGCTGACTCTTCACTCTATATTGATTTTCCCTTCAAACTTGAAGGCAGTATTTTTTAATGTTTGATTAATTTCATCTTGTTTGAGGCAGGTTGTAAGGGAGTGAATTGAACTTAAGACAAATGAGAAAGGAAATGAGACACACTTCTTCAATTAAAACTCAGCATGGAATTTGTCTTTCATCCTCAACTACTTTACAATTTATTATGAAAGTCTTTGCAATTTTTATTTGTTTGTACACAGATAGGGAAGTATTCTACTACCTTGGTTTCTCAAGATGGTTATTCCTCTTCCCCACCAGCTCCTTCTTTAAAAAATCAGAGAGAGCGAAAATGCAGTCACCCCATTCTCTAAAAGCTGAAGCAATATCATTGGCAGATAGTTAGTGAAAGCTTGACTGTGTAAATGTTTTTGACAAATATGCTGAGAGAAATCGGTGTTACCACCTTACATTGATGGTGTTTATAAATGACCAGGTATTTCTCATCCTCCTCAGTCTTTCAGATCCATTTCATGCAACTGGTCATAGAGCCATTAAATTTGCTAAGCCTCATTTTGCACCTTGTGGTCCACAGCCATACATAGCTGCGTCTCTTGCTACCTGAAGCTTGCCTTCCCCGTCCTTCATACCTTTGCTGACTCCTAAAGGCAGACAGGGCCAACAGGCTTGGCTAGCTTGGAGCACATGGCACCACAGGTAGGAGTAAAGTGGCTTGTTTCACACCTGCTGTCTTAGCCCAAATCCTTCCGCAGCAGTGGGATGCCAGCTGTGAGCAGCCTGAAGTATTAGGCTTGAACTCTGAGTAGCAGGATACCTTTCCTGCTCTCCTCCTCCTTTCACTCCTCCTCCGTTCCCTGTGCTCCCATTAGGTGACCCTTCTAGTGAGGTTCTGTACCCCGTTCTTGTGTTCTCCACTGGGTCATCTCTGCCTCAGGTGCCTTATTTTATATAGAAGCCTCCTGATACTGTTTTTCCACTGCTCATTGCTCTTGAGCTCTTCTCTTCCCTGATGGTGTCATATCTTGGTTCTAGGATGTCCACCTGGTAACCAAAGTTTGGCCTGACAAAAACAAGATATTCCCCTGCTGTTTTCATCCTTCATTTGATACTTCTTTGCCATCACCTTATATTCTCAAGTCATGCTCTGTGCTTCCTGAGTATACAGCCTTGTCATCCTGCTCCCATTGCTTTATCACCCACATTCAGGCTGTAGCTAAATCTTTTCACTTTCATGTATATTGGGCACCTTAGCTTTGCTTCCAGGGCACTGTGGTACCACCAGTTTCTGTCCAGTTCTGCCTCTGTCCACATCTGCACTGTTTTAACTTGGAGGGACCTGTGAGCTTTCTGTACAACCCCTGGCATCCACGAGGATGCTTACTAACATCCAGTCCCTTTCAAACTTGGGTTTTTGAGCCATTCTCGAAAAAATTGCTTAGAATGCAATATCAGAAGGGACTGAAGAAGTGAATGACAGAACCAAGAGAATAGACGGTCAAATACTATGCACCCAGGGGCGTAGTACCATGCATGCCACTGTACCCCAGCTTGCACGTTGATCTTTCTAGCATCCTTACAGAATCTGAGCTCAAGACAGTTCTCCTTGCAGTGCAAAATTGCCATCCTTATTACAGAGATGCATCCAAATGTTGCTAGTGATGGTAAAGCCCAAAGTATCCAAGATGTATGCGTGTGTGTTTCAAACTTACCTATGGCCGCAGAGGCTACGTGGCTGCGTGCAGAGCAATGTGAAGTAGCAGGACTTTGTGTATCGCCTCTGTGTTTACCAGCAGTTTTGCCTCAGACAAGAGATGATGCTTTTTAACATGGGTACTCAGTCTCCATGTTTCCAAGTGCTAGAACAGGTCTAATCTGGATTTGTAATCCAAGTTTTTGTTGTCTGACGGGCAGATACATTGTGTTAGGTTTATAGGCTCTTTTAGACAGAATCATTCTAATCCTATGAAGCTAAAGTGTTTCTAGACGGTCGTAGCACCATGGTTGAGAGAAATGTTTTATTTTTGAAAGGTAACAGATAGTAGCGAGGAAGAAGATCTTATAGGCCCAATGCCTGCAAAAGGACCAGTGGAGTCTGATGTGACAGAAGAATTTGAACGCAGAGCTCAGAGAATGAAGGAAAAGCTTACTTCAGCAGACAGTGTAAGTTGAATTTCTTAATTTCTAATATTTTGTTGCTGGACTGTATTTGTGTTTTTCTTTGTTTATTTCTGTGTGAACCCAGTTACAGTTCTGCTTGGCATACTAAGTGTATGCAATTGTCAAGACAAAGAAAAATCCATGATTTCTGCTGGAAACAAAGAGATTCAGACAGCAATTTTTGCTTATACTTTTTTTCACTCTTCCCCCACGCCCTCCCCATTTCTTTTGCAAAGGATGAACCCAAGCCAGCTACCAGGGAATCATGGATGACAGAACTTCCACCTGAATTGAAGAGCTTTGGATTTGGCCCAAGAACATTCAAGAGAAGAGCTAATGACAAATCAGGTGATAGATCTATTTGGACAGATACTCCAGCTGACAGAGAGAGAAAAGCCAAGGTGAGCGTTTATTCATTCTCATACGCGTACAGGCAGTATGTATGTTGTTGATAGTCTGTGAAAACAAAGTAAAGATACCCTGAGGTGTTCAATGCACATTTTTTTGTCCAGATTTTTCTTTGTTATCAAAACTTATTAAATCAGCCTTTAAGACAAGGGAATAACAGTGACAGTAACATTGATATTTATTTATTTATTTTCTCTGCCTTCTGCAATAGTCGTGTAATCTGTATCAGCTCGTTAAATTTCCAATTACAGTGTGTCCAGTTTCTTCTTTTATCAAGCTGAGCAAAAAATATCTGGTAGCCTCTACCCTTCAGATTTAATTGAAGTAAATATAGATTTCCTTGCTTTTTTACTTCCGATATTCTGATTACTATAGCATGTGATTTGCTTCTACTCATCAGGAAAGAGAAGAGGCAAAAAAGTCAACCAGTAAGGATAATGAAGAAATTGTATTATCTGGGAGAGACAAGAGGCTTGTTGAGCAGGTGACTTCATACAATGTAAGTGTAATAGCGAAATACTTCCTTTTCCTGCTTTTCCTTTAATTCTTCACTCTTTTCCTCTGGTTCTCATTTCTAGCACTGCTGGTTTCCATGGTGATGCCACTACAGTCTTCCCTTTTAGTGCCCAAACCTACTGCTGTTTAAGTCATTAGAACATTTGCCATTGACTTCAACAAGAGCAGGACTGGGTCCTCAAGCCGCTGCTGAAAACAGCGTGACAGAATTGGGGTTTGTGTATATTGTCTCTGTTTTAGGTGGTGTTTTCCTTAAATCATCCTCACGTCAGGATGTGGTTGCTGGGAACAGACAACCTTAATTGAAATATTAGCTTGCTTCACCGAATTACGAACATCCCAAGAATAAAACGGTAGTAAAGGCTTAACTTTTAGGACAAAATGTGCATTAACCCAAAAGAAGCTTGATAGGCTAAGCAGATCAATGCATTAATTACACTATGTAATTAATTATATTAACTGCTCATTACAACAGCATTATTACATGAAGTTTTTCTCAGTCTCTGCAGAGGCAGATAATTTTCTCAGACAGATGCTGATTGCCAGAAATCTGAACTCCATGTCAAATGCCCTCTCACTTTTCTGTCTGCCAACCCCGCCCAGCAGAGTACGTGGACTATTGCCTGCCTTGCAGCCGTTCGTTCCAGTTCTTCCCTGATTTATGGCCTGAAGTCTTACGGAAGGCAGTCTGATCTCTTGAGAGTATAATTAACTTGAGAATCACAGCCTTGGCTTATGTTACATGATTGAAGTTTATCTGGCACTCTTAATAATTTATTTGTTGTTCATTAAATCATATGTCCCTCTTGATTTAGAGGCTTGCAAATCCAGAGCTGTTAGCATACTGTCTTAAATTTCTTCCTATTGTCTGTTTCTACTGTCATTATGAGTATAGTGCAATAATTTCCATGCAAAAGTACAGGTTTTGCTCTGTACCATTGCCAGAATAAAACATATATAGGCCTTTACTGTTTCTAAGGTTAATGAAGTTCTCTCTCTCAAAAAAAAAAAAAAAAAAAATTGAAGAAGGCATCTTGTTTAAGAACAGTGTTTCTTCGTTTTTTTTGTTGTGTTGCTTTTGTTGTTTTGTTTTTTTTTTTTAAATCAGCTCTTTTCTGATGTTCAGGTGGTTGGGTTTTGTTGGTTGGTTTTTTTCTTTTAAAGTTTTTTCCTCTATTCTTTCCTATTTCTTTCTTTCTCCGCTGACCTTTATGAAGGATACTTTCATAGAACAGGAGCTTCAATTCTTAAAATAGCTTCTTACAGTTAATTCTTTCAGTGCTGATGCCATATACATTCTCTGGTGCAATTCTGTCAACACTGGCACAGTTACACCATGAATAAGTATTGTCCATTTTCTGTTTTCCATGAGAATCGTTCTTTGTGTCATGTATGAAATTGTTATATTTATGTGCGATGAAGTAGGTGTTTACACAGGGAGTGAAGAAAAATGAACCTTTGGAATAAAGATGTTGTGTCCCTAGACATGAGAAAACAGAGCTGCTCACTTTTTGCTCTTTCTGATGAGAGAATGGGTTTTGACTAATGTTTTAGCTGGTTTGTAATGATTTGAGAGTCTGAGAAATTGGCTGCTTAGGGATACACAAATACACTTTGCCTGAATAAAGGAGCAGCCACATAGTCTTGTGAGAACTGATCCTGCTCCTGTGTGAAATCAGCAAAAGTTTTATATGGTATTTGGGCTGGATCATGCTCTTTAATAAATAAAACTAAAACACGTGCTTTAGCTCAAACAGATGATTCAAATACTGAGAAGTTGAGAGGACATGTTAAAAACACAATGGTGTATGAGAGTAAGATGGAAAGGGTATCCAGCTTGTTCCTGCCCCTAGCAGTGACCAAAACCAGAGGCTTAGGGGAAGGCTGGAAGAAACTGGGCCTGTATTTTGAGATACTTCTCTTGACATGTTGTCTTCATTTGTCCTGCTGTTGCTCTGCAGAGCAACTTTTATATTTTTTTTGTGTTATTTTTATAATTTATCTCCACTGTCTGCAGAGATTCAACAACATTAAGGGTACCTTTAACATCAGTGAATTATTAGTATTTTATTCAGTGTAGACAGGATTACGCATGCTTTCTGCTCTGTGTATGCTAAATTTTATCATTCTGTTTTCCAGTTACTAAGCTGTCTTCTTTTTCTGGAATTTTTAACCTCCTAATTCCTATCTTTCCATTTGAATTTTCTGTAAGGTGTTGATATTTTGTAATACTTTATTTCCTCTTCCTTCTTCCCACTTTTCTAGGAGTCAAAGAGGTCAGAATCTCTCATGGACATACATCAGAAAAAACTAAAGAGCAAAGCGTCCGAAGAAAAGAACAAACCTCAAGAAAGAAGGCCATTTGACCGAGACCAGGATCTGAAAGTCAATCGATTTGATGAAGCACAAAAGAAAGCTCTTCTAAGAAAATCCAGAGATCTGAATACTAAATTTGAGCACAGTAAAGGCAATATGTTTTTATAACATAAAAGCATGAAGCTTTTTTTGAAGTCAATTAAGCTTTGAATACTTAATTTTTTAAGTATTTTTCTGTAAATATTTGTATGCAAAATAAATATCCTCATGTTTAACTATATTTCCTTGTTTGTAAATACTCTGTTAGGGAGGATCATTTCTACTAAAACTAAGCTGGTAAAGGAAAGTCCTGGTATAAAAAAAGATAATGTAAATTTGCTACTTTAAAACAGTGAAATGTATACATATATAATTAACATAAAAGTAATTAATTAAAATAGGTATTATTTTAAGGAGCTCTAGATTTGAACTTGCCGTGGAGTTGGCAGTTTTGCCTTTTCTCTGCCGTGCTTAAGATATTCTTGTGGAGCCTGACCTGAAGGCTGTGAAAAAAATCCCCTTTGGGTTTGTGGGCAGGACATTGCTTGACTGGAGTTCCTGCTGGGGAGTATAAACTCAAATGGCAGCTTTTATGTCTGCCTAGTGCTTTTATTTCTATGATTCTGTGTCTGTACATAAATACAGGTTTATATGTATGCTGTATAATTTCTGTAGTGTAGTAGGAAGAGCTAGTGGTAGCAGAAGTAATAAAACCTCAAGATTTGCAGATTTAATTATAAAATGGTAGTATACAATAAGAGAAAATCTAATTTGAATTTCAATTTGTAGGGCTTATAATCAGAAAAATCCATCTTTTTTCAAGCAAATACAATGTGAAAATCAAACCACAATCGTAGTTTGTCAGTTAATTTGCAGAGCAGAACAACTGTTTGGTATCAAAAAGGAAATAAATCTGACATTTAAAAAAATCTACGTCCATGCTTAGAGTTCTTTAGCTCTGCATGTGCAGACCAGCTGAAGGGAGAGTTGCATTACTTCAAATTAGACTTGTACTTTCATCCTGTTCCTCTCAAATAATGTTTGGGATCCTTTTTGAGGAGTTACTGAAAGTATCTACGTATGAAAATAGTTTTATATACGAGACACTGACAGCTTGTTTGGAAGTGTGACACATTTTTCATATTAAATACCATGGGGTTCACTGCCATTTGAAAAAAGGCTACTGTAACAGACGGTGTCTGGGTCGGTTCATGTTAACGCAGCAGTGACCCAGTAAACCCCAGAAACGAATGCCTAAAAACTTGGTCTTATTGCACGTGTGCGTGAGCCCAAGGCACAGCCTCTGTATGCTGACAAGTTTTTGATGTCGCAAATGAGTACTTACGTACAATATATTTAGATACTCTGTGGTGTTTTTTTTAACAGAAAATTTATTTTGCCATCTGAAAAACCTGCTACCTTCAGGAGGAAGAGGGACTGGTTTTGCATTGCGTTAGGTTTTTCTTTAATCAGTTTTGAGTTTCTGAGCCTTTTTGTTTTGAGGCAAGAGGAGGGTTTAAACAAGGACCATTTATTTTTTTCTCCCCTAAACCAGACTTTTCTTGCCTCAGCAAACAAGATCTCACTATGTTTCTACCTTCTGACTTGTCTCCTTCCCCTTTTTGGGGAGCTCCTCTGCAGCTGGGGCTTAAATAACATCTCTCTCACAATTCAGCAAATGTAGGTATTTCTTAATCGGAAAGGCAGTATTAGGAATGTTTGGGGAGGTTTTTTAGGCAACTGAAGCAAAAACAGGGCGATCATCGCGTGACCAGCTAAATCTTCATGGTTGACAAGAAATGATCCTCAAGCCCGCTTTTGGAAACCCTACTGCCTTGAGAAATAATTTATTATCAGGTGTTAATCATAAAATCATAGAATGGTTTAAGTTGGAAGGGACCTTAAAGGTCATCCTTCACTTGGGATAACACCCTCCACTAGACCAGGTTGCCCAAAGCCCCATCCAACCTGGCCTTGAACACTTCCAGGGAGGGGGCAGCCACAGCTTCTCTGGGCAACCTGTTCCAGTGCCTCACCACCCTCACGGTAAAGAATTTCGTCCTAATATCTAATCTAAATCTATCTTCCTTCAGCTTAAAGCCATTACCCCTTGTCCTATCACTCCATACCCTTGTCAACAGCCCCCCTCCAGCTTTCCTGTAGGCCCCTTCAGGTACTGGAAGGCTGCTGTAAGGTCTCCCTGGAGCCTTCTCTTCTCCAGGCTGAACAATCCCAACTCTCTCAGCCTGTCCTCACAGCAGAGGTGCTCCAGCCCTTTCATCAGTTTCATGGCCCTCCTCTGGACTCTTTTCCAACAGCTCCATGTCTTGTACTGGGGATCCTAGAGCTGGATGCAGTACTCCAGGTGGGGTCTCACAAGAGCAGAGGAGCAGAATCACCTCCGTCGACCTGCTGGTCACACTGCTTTTGATGCAGCCCAGGACACAGTTGGCTTTCTGGGCTGCAAGCGCACACTGTTGGCTCATGTTGAGCTTCTCACCCACTAAGATCTTATGCTGAAAGAGTTGATCTCATGGGCACATCACGTGGTCCTCACTCATTCAGACAAGCCTCTAGCAGGGATGAGGGCTTATTGTATTGAGATTTTGTTGTTGTTACATGCTTTGTTTTCATTTTTGGTCTTTGATCCCTTCTCCTCCAAACTGAGGACCAGTCTTCAGACGTCGCAGACGTATCCCTGCTGTTTGCTCGCTGCCCTCCCTGGCCGCATCGCGGTCTCCTGCCCTCTCCAAGGACGTGTTTTGAGTAGAGGCTCCGCGGTGTTGCTCAAGAGCAAAGCTCTTGTAACGGGAGCGCAGGCAGCCCCTTCGCGGTCGTGCAGCAGTACGTTACACCTCCGTATGTGGGACGTGCAGTTCTAATTAGCGAAGCCTTAATGTGAGTTGGGAATGTGTTTTCTCTCATCTGCTTAATCTTTTTTTTTTTTTTTTTCCACTCTGAAGCCGCCTCTCAAAGGCTCGATGAAATCTGTGTTACGAACTCGAGATAGGGGGAAAGTGGAACTGTTGAGAGTTCAAATTAAGCTTTTCATTACTTTTGTGTAAATTGAGTGAACTTTTGAATTGCATTAATACACAAACTAATCTCCTCTTACCGATGCCAAACCATTCCCTCGAAGAGTCATTAGAACAAGCAGTAACTCAGTAAATTACAAGCTCTATAAGCTTTTGTGGGAAAAGATGAGCTGTCCTCTACAATTTGGACAAGCTGTAAAGCATTTGTGCAGAAATGTTAGTGGGTGATTTTTCAGAATCTCATTTGAAAAAAAAAAAAAACCCAACAAAATTTATTTCAAAGAAAAACATCACCATAATTACTATGTAACATTTCTGGTAACCAGCTCCCAGTGCAGATTTAATAGATTCTATTGCTATTCTGGCTGCCAGCCTGTGTCACAGCCTATTGACTCCAGGCACATCAGGAAACTCTGTTTTGTAAAAAAAAATATCAAGGAGGTTTTCTTGGATGTGAAAAGTCTGTCAGCCTGGATTTTAAAGTGCTTGCCTTTGTTTTGTGCTGGCATAGACATCCTTTATTAATACTGATGTTAAAAATTGCTGCTCAAGAGTAAGGTCCCCTCCTTCTGAAATGTCAAATAGGTGTGGAAGTCAATAAAAAAGAAGGCTTTTGTGGTAGGCATATGATAAATTGGATGTTTAAGAGGAGTTTTAAGGAATATTACATGTTACTAACAAAAAAAACCCAACCAAAACCTGTTGAGTTTTGCTATTACTAAGGAACTATTACAAAAAATAAAGACAGTCCAAGAAAACTTACTGATTTCTTTGTGTGCACCTCCAGGAAAAAATATTGAGCTACCATGATGTTTGATCTAGAAGATTTTGTTAGAATGTGGTGTAGCAATACTGTCACCTGAGGAAAATCTCTGCTCTTCTGATTTAAACACCTATTTATAGAGAGTTATTTTTTGCTTTTGCTGTTGCAGTCAGTGGATGCACTGTGCATGTTGGCTTTTCTGGATGAAGTACATTTCCCAAATAATAAACAGCAATAGAAATGCATTTTATTTAGGGCTTTGATAGTGTCATGTGGATAGCACAGAAGTGGCATTGTCGAAATAGCTTTCTTCGTGAAAGAAACATGGAGATGAAACATTGACATGTTTCTGTTCATTAGGAGAGGGGATTTTCTTCATAGAAGAAGTTTCAAAATGCCCCAGAGGGCTCCAGGTCTACTCCTGCTTAGGGACTTGTTTTGTTTCTGAAATGTAAACTTGGTTATTTCTGTCCAGCCAATTATCAACTCTATGTTGATTTAAGCGTAGTATAGCATTAAAAATCAGAATCTGTGAAAACTTTCTCTATGTACATCCTTAACTTCAGCCACCCCACCTGCATACAGTGCATATAGTTTCTAATTGTGTGATTACCTAATTCTCAAATAACACACATGCATGTGATTTTCTGCCCTTGTGAATTGCATGCAGCATTTTACGTGCTGGAAAAAAAAAAGTTATGCGGTGTCTTTCAGCCAACAGCTTTTGATTTTTCTCATGGGCTCACTAATGAAGATGGTGTCTGGTTGCCTGAAGCCGGTGAGAAATGCAAGTGTCAGCCCTGGTCGGTGCACACCTACAAAATGCATCTTCCTGATGCTTCCAGGTCTGGCAGCCGAAAGGGAAGTGGTGACCCTCAACAATAACTCACCCAAATGTGGCATTTCTTTTCTTTTCAGTCACAATGTAAAGACTGAGGTACTACCCGTGCAGAGCTGATATTTTCACAGCAGCCACTTCTGGGTCCTCCCACAGTGGCCATCACCACAACAGGCAAAAGCCCTTTTTCCACCATCCCGTCTTCGATTCTTGTGGTTCTGATCATCTGCTTTCTTACACTGGTCTTTAAATCAGCAATAAATCCCATTGCTCTTTGAAATTATACCCATTTTGAATCAGTGTGGCAAATCAAGCCTTATTTAAAAAAAAAAAAAAATTCTTTCTTTTAGAGTGGGAACTTAAAGTCACTAGGAGACAGCAGCACAGACTGTTTGTCACTTCAGCAGGAGCAGCTGCAGCTGTGACTTCTTCCAAATAAGCAATCCAAACATAAATATTCAAAAGCAATTCTCATAAGCAGACTTTATAGGGAGAAAGAAAAAAAAAAGTGGCTAGCTCAGGCTCTCAGTTGCTCAACATTGTGATCGCTTGCTTCACTTCATAGGGTTGTAGCCACTTGTGCTTGCACGTGTACTCCTGACCAGGAGTTTGACAACTTCCCGGCCTCAGGGCAAGTTACATCTTCTCTCTGTCCTTTCCTGACTGTGTATTTCGAGGAGCCTTGCTCCCTACACTTGTGAATACCTGAGCTGCTACAAAACACCTGATGTACATCGACAAATACTTTTTGCTAAGTCTTAACTTGTGTGAGCCCTGGGAGAGCCACTGCAGCCCTCCCCATCGGTCCTCCTGGTGGCCCGGCTCTAAGAACCAGCCAACTGCAAAGTTTTGTGGCTATTCCTTTACATTTCCTAGGATCCACCCTTAGATCTTGCTGGCCTGGTCGGGGTTGCCACCCATCACCAGGTTAGGGTGAGGAAGGAATTTGCCTGAGCCCAGCCACGATGGGGAGAGGACAAGTGTTGATTTATTACGTCATCCTCAGCTCATGGAAGAGAAGACCCTTTGCCCACTGGAGCTTGAAAGCAGGGTTTATGGTAGAGCAGCAGAGCTGTGACACCACCCTGAACCCAGCAGCTGCCCTGGTTAAGTCTATCAAGCCAGACTTTGGTTCAAACACAAGAAATCCTGGAGCAGGAGATCCCCACAGGTACATATCCACCTTCCTTAACCTGAGCAGCAGCCCCGTTGCTCAGCAGGACCCATCTCTGTGTTAGCCATGCTGCTTCCTCAGTGAACCTCTTGAAGACACCTCTTGGTGTCTGGCCAGACAGCTCAGGGGGACTCCTACAGTTTGTGCGCTGTTGGGCTGGATCCAGCCTGACTGCTTGGCCCAGATCTCTGTGGGCATTCACACTCTCTGACACCTGCCATCCCCTCGAGACGAGAAGGGGTACAGTCACTTGGCCAGCATCCAACAGTCTACCCAACATAGTTTGGCCTAAGTCCACCATGAGTTCTTCTTATTAATTTTTTTAAGCATCCCTGAAGAAGCAGTCTCCAAAGTGAGTGCTCTCAAACTGGCTTGGTGCATGTTATAGAGCCGTGCTGCTTTGGCTTGGGGCTTGGGGCTGAAGAGGGACTTAAAAGCCCTGTGAAGACACCTGGGTTGTCTCCCTGGTCAGGATGCAGGGAGCCACCTGAGCTCACACATGTCAGCATGGGCTGCGGTGCCAGGCCTTAGCTGAAGCTAAAAAGGCTGTTGCATAACATAAACCCCGTGACTGTAATTGTCCCCAGTCCAGCCTCTAAATGAAATGACAGCCTTTTGGACCACACTTGGGCTGCTGCTACTCCAGACCTGCAGCTATTTGCAATTCTAAATAGCAATGCCCAACATTTTCTGTTTGAATATAACATATATGGAATATTCCATGGAATGCATGCAGCTGTAATAGCCCACAAAGTTTAAAATTCTTCCATAAAATGTTGCTCCACATATGTAAAAAATTTCCCTGTTTTCTCATCTCTGCAATTTAGTCTAAAACTTATTTTACATGAATCTCTAAGACTGTCTTGTAACGTCTTGTAAAGACGTAAAGATTTGGTGTAATGCCTTGTAGAGCTGTGCAACATGCTTTCAACTTCATCTTCAGTGGCAGAGCATCAAAGATAGGTAGACTTTCTTTGGGTAGTATTTTGCAGCAAACAAAACTATCATCTTGTTTCTAAAAGAGAGGACGGTATATGAAGGATATCCTATGTCCTGCACTACTTTGAATTTGTTCATTACAAATGCCACCAGCAAAAGAAATTTAAGAATCAAGGATGGCCACCCCCCTGTCCCACCATTAGTGGCAGAGCCCTTGGCAGCCCAGGGCTGTTTGCTCCTGAGCCTTGTGGAAGTCCCATGCAGTACCAACCCCTCCTGGTTCACTCCTTTGGTTTATATTGCCTCCTGGCGATGGCTGATCTTTATGAGGGAAAAAGCATGGCCGCCTTGTGTCTCTGTTCGAAATCTGCAGATCTGATTTTAACTTTTTTGTAGTAGCACAATCTGTATATTTTGTGGCAAATCTCAGTCCCCGCTGGGCACTCAAGAGCCCAGAGCAAGAAAAGCATAAGACCTTTGACAGGAAAAATTCCCATCTTCAGAGCTGTGACGAATTTGAAGGTTTTGGGGATTTCTGCAAACCTTCAGATTTGTCCTGCCGTGCTGACAATTGTTTCTTCTGATCAGGTTGCTCTCCCCACCTGCCAGAGGAGCCTGCTGCTCCATCCTCTTCCTTCCTGTTTTTGGTTTTTTTGGCTGATCAGTGGTGAAGACCACTAATGGTATGTGGACGTGTACATACACGCACACATGTAGCTGTCCTTGGACGCACCATCCTGTAGCTGGTTCCTGACCCTTTGCTCTGCCCATCGCTGGTACCTGGACATGCAAGCCACCAACTCGCAGCCCTGGTGCAACTGCAGTACTCAGCCCCCTTCCTCTGCTCACCAACCAGTCCAGCATCACGTTTGCTGTGCTCACACGTATCCACTCAGACCAGAGAGCACGCTCTGGTTTTAACCAAATAAAAACAGGTTTTAATGAGAATACAGAACAGATTGCAGTGATCAAGTGCAGGCAGGGCTCAGGCAAGCATACTGACCTGCCCTTTTTATCCTCTTGTTTCCCATACGTTCTCCTTCCCAATCCATCTTGATCCCTTCCTTTCCCCACTTTTAATCCATCCCCCAGCATCCTGAACTAAGTCTTGCACATTCCCATAAGCCTCCTAAAAACATCCCAAAATAAGTTGTAGATAATCCCAAAAAAGCTTTTCCCGCTGCTTTCCATAATGAGTCTTATACCCATCATCTTGTCCTGAATACCTCTAGGTGTTTCTCCATGACCCACAAGAAGGTCATGTGCATGCTCTGCGGAGGCCCACGCACCGTGTTGTGCTTCTCGTCAGAGCTCTGCTGCTGCTGGATCTTTATTCTCCCTCCAGCACAGGAGGTTTTCTGGGGAGAGGGTTGCCCACAGAGACAGGAAAGATGTTAGGTGTGGGAGCTCCTGAATGCCATTCATCATTGAGAAGGGGACTCCTGTGGTGTAATTTTAAGGAGCTAAATATAAGCTTGGGAGTGGGGTCTCCAGGACCCCAATAGAGGCTGGTGTTGGAAAAGGAGCCCGACTCCTTGTAAGAAACAGTTTTCATAGGAGAGGACATGGGGTGGTGTTTCCCCTCCCACCTCTTCCGAACTCCAAGTGTGCCATACCATGGTTTTGAGTTGTGTTTCTCAGCATCTTCCTCTTGTGCCTGCCTTTCCCCTCCTCCTGTTGCACAGTGCACAAGGGAGTTGTGGGTGACCCACTGGCCTCCGTGGCCCTTCAGGCAGGCACAGCTGACAAGAAGGACACAACGGGTTGAGTCAGCCATACGCCAAGCCGGGGGGCATGAGCAGCTCCCTTCCCGCTGCCTGCTGCAGCAGTGGGCAGGCTGGCCCCATCTCAACGGCGGTCAGGGACAGCCGTGGCACGGCCATGGGGACTGGGTCCACTCCACCTCGCACAGGCTGATCGGACCATGCTAAATGCAGGAGGCCTGGAGAACATTTACACTGAGGCCATGGAAGACTAATGATCCTTTCCACTGTTTTTTTCTCTTCTTCCCGGTGCAGTGCCCCGCAGCGCCTGATGCTCCCAGAGCACCAGGAGAGGGTAAGTCAAAGCGGTCGGTTCCCGTCCAGGAAGAAGAGGCACAATGGAAACAGCAGCTTCAGGGAAAGGAGACTGGCTGGCTGCTGGCGTGCACAAAGCCCTCAGCCTGGGGGAAGCTGTCTAGAAACCATAAAGGGCTTGCTGCGGTTTCCAAGGTAACTTCCATCTTCTACGACCCAGGTGAGGCTCAGCCTTTACGAGCACGTGGGCAGAATACAAATAGTGGGTCTGAGGCGGAAAACGAAATGCACTAAAAATGCCATGTGTTACCCCAGCTGCTCTGCCAGTGGCTGCTCACCTTCTGCCCTTCCACATTTGCCCACAGAGGCAAAGTGCCAGGAAAGAGGAATTCAGCCACCATGGCTGAGCCTTCACAACTCACTTGCTGCCAGAAGGAAGCCAGGTAATTAAAAATTACTGTAGGTGGCTTTCCAGCTGGAGTCATGACTCAAGAGCCCAGGGACCCCACTAACGTGCAGCTCCTTGGTGCCCACACCGCGTGGCTCTGACCTTCCCTGTGTGCTCACCTGAGAGCATCCACCAACCAGTCCACTCGCCAGCATATTCACCAGCTGGGCTCAGCTGTTGCCTCAAGGCTGTTGTCCTGGGATCTTCTGGGGAAATAAAGGAGTCAAGGCTTCCCAAACTTCATCTCCGTGGCAACCATGGAGAGCTGGGCTGCTGTCACAGGAGAACCAGGTAGCTATTCATGCGTGGGGTCACACGAGTCAGGTGCTGTTCACCTCTGGACCACCTGCTACAAAAGCCACCGGGTTTTAATTGCCTCTTCAAAACCAGCATGAGAGAGGAAAACAAGAGCAGTGAGAGGATGTGCTCAGTCACTTACTGGATGCAATACTTTAATTCTTTGATGTACGTATTATTCTCCACAAAAAAGAAAGTTTCCAACAGCAGAGAAACCAAGGCCATCACCAAAGGCTTCATGCAGTTCCTCCTGTTGCTATCATGCTGTG
Organism: Aramus guarauna; assembly: GCA_013400195.1. Lineage (NCBI taxonomy): Eukaryota > Metazoa > Chordata > Aves > Gruiformes > Aramidae > Aramus > Aramus guarauna. Next base: position 412,979 of record VXBL01005071.1, read on the forward strand.
CATAGGCAGGGAGCCCAGCCCAAAAATGCCAGCTTCCCGCAGAGCTCATGGATGCACACCCAGGTCATGGCCCTGCTGCTGCCCCTGGTCCAGTGTCTTCTCCCCATCCCCTTCACACAACCCAGGCCTCGGCTGGGAGAGGGGGAAAAGTGCCAGGCTGAGCCTATTAGGGCAGAAGCTAGCACAAGACCACCACCACAGTGCTGAGGGATATGGGTGATGCTCTTGAGGAGGTTTCTGCACAGTATTGATGCTCTGGCAGGAACCAGTGCATGGCCAGCAACCTGAAGGGGACCTGGCAGTGACATCTGCTGCAAACATTGTCTGAAAAACTTGGCATCAAGAGGCCCTCTTTTCCAGCTATTTGCAGCTTTCCTGAAATATTCTGTCAGCTGGCATTACCTACCCCAGGTGTCAGCTCTGATTCACCCACAATACTCCACATCGCTTTTCTTTTCCAAGTATTTCAGAGCACAAACCCTGGTAGTACTGCTGATACTGAAGAGTTCCTAGCTCCATGTTGCTGAGAAGCTCTGGTTTGGAATATGTGCTTCAATTTCAGAGAGGAAAATTTGGGAGTCTGACTAGCATTAGGAAGATTTTTTTTATTTTATTTTTTACCAAATCTACCCTCATCTACAAGCCTTGGACCCTCTCAGGTCACAAATGCTGAGAAGAGACTGGTTGGAGTTTGAGGAGCAGCTCCCTGAGACCTGCTCTGGTGATGCTGTACCCCCAGGCAAGGAAGCTGGCTGAGATCTCCTCACTCAGGCAGGCAGGAGCTGCAGCAATGCCAGGCTGAGTAGATCTGTGAGCAAGGAGCTGGTCCACCCCACAGGACAAGTCTTCTCCCTCTATGTGTCTGGGCTGGCCTGCAGGAACCTTGTTGCCTGCTCTCTTGAAGGACATGGAGAGATGCACTTCGACTTGTCCATTCCTGGGATGAAATGATGTCGCACCATCAGCTGAGGCAAACAGTGAAATTTGTCTCCCATCCCCATGCGTCGAATCCTGCTCATCAAGGTCCTGGAAAACTGAGGGTGGAAGAAGCTGCCTGGCCACCAGTTGGTGGTGATCTTCACTAGCACTGGGAGATGGGCACAGCCCAGCAGGCTGATACCTTCTTGGACATGGACCTCAGGCTTCATCCTTTGACATTTCCTGTATCCCTGCTGTCCTAAGGAAGAAACATTGCCCAATAGTGAACTTGGAACCTCGCAGATAGCTTCAGGCACACAGAAAAGGCAGGGACCCCCACCAGCATCTGAATATCAACAGCGAGTGAGATAAGACACGATGCAGACAGTTGAGGCATCATCCTGTTTTGACTGCTACACACTCCCCAATTAGCGGCTGAGCAGTTTTGGTTGCAAAGTCACATTAAAAACTCTTCACAGGAAGGAATTCTTGGTTTAGCAGCTAAGCTGAGACAGCGAAGGTCTGCCAAATGCTTGGGAGTTTGAAATGCAATAGGCACAACTGTGCAAAGGCAAAAGAAAGCTTTTTTCTCAGCCTGTCAAAAGTTACAATCTTCAACTCTTCATGCGAGTCAGCTGGGATGAAGTGCTTCCAACAGGCAACTTTTCTTACAGTGTAGTCGTTCCACCTCTGATCTCCCAGTCCTGATTCTCAAAGAAAACCTACAAAACCTCCCCTAGGTAAATCTGGGAATTGTATCTCATCATTTTTCTGAATATCAATGTTTTAGTGCACCTTACCATCCTCCTCTTTTCACCATTCCCACTAATGTCTCAGTGCTCTACATTGTGCTACTATTATTCTACAAATTACCTGCCTCTCTTTTCCCCTTAGGAGATAACCACCAATATCCTCTTTATATTCCCTGTGTGCTGTCAGCTGTCTAGCTCAGACACAGGTCTAATTAAACCCAGAACAATTGTTCCTCATGTGCAGTTAGGTTTGAAATTCACTGTGTTTTGAAATTCACAATGTCTGAGGAGCGTGCACACCCCAAACCTTATCTATTTTCTCCAGCTATATTAGCTGGCTTCATAAAAGCTATTACACCCTCCTAAAAATCTTTATCTTTAAACCTTTGGCTCTAACAATACTGCCACGCCAAAAGGCTGCATACACTGAAAATAGAAGGGGCAGCACGCAACTGGGTCTGGTTTACAAAAAATAGAGGTGTAACACTATGACATGCTTCACAGATCTTAAATTCCGCTTCACAGGACACGATGGTGCTTGAGCACTAGTTTATAGTCAGTGTTCGTCTTTGACTAGTAACATTGATCCATGGCTACAAGCCTTGGTGCAGCTTAGCCTCCCCTTCGCTCCTTCAGCCCCTGCCTGGAAGAAACACCTCTTCACTTCGTTCTCCAGGAGGTTCCTCTCCAGAAGGGAAGCAGCCTCTGAGCTGCCCTTTCACTGACCCTCGGTTTCCCATCTGTAGGATATGGAGGTAAGGGTCTCCCTCAGTCATGGGAAGACAGCTCCAGGTGTAACTACTCCAGCCTGCTGTCATCCCCACTGCTTATCCATCGCTGCTCATGTTTGCTCCTGACCGTGGCCAGTCTCTCTGCAGGGAGCCACCCACACTGCTTTCCTCCAGGAATTGGTACAGCATCTGACTGTCAACTTACTGCATGAGTAGGACAGCATGTCCTACCAATACCTCCCAGGGCACCTGCATAATATCCCTAATGTGTATTTCCACAGCAGTAGAGGACCTGAGTCTCTTCTCCTTGAAGCCAGGTATCCTCACTGGGAGCTTCTGAAGATGGCTTACCCAGTGTCTGCGTAGCCCTCACATGCCACTGCAGCAGCTGCTGTACAAGAAGGATCCTATGGAGAAGGAGCATTGCTCATGGACGCAGTGTGTAGGGCAGAGGATGCAGGACTCCCCACAGTGTGGGCTAAGCCAACGCTGTAGTGATGTCCCCATGGGAAGTGCTGACCACATGGGGCTGGGCTGTGCAGAAGAGTGAGGAGCTCTGGGACCAGCCTGCAGGATCACCTACTGAAGGAGTATCACCACAATATCAATTTGTCTCATTCAGAGGACCAACAGAGGAAGTAAACCTTGACTGTGGCCAAGTGTTTAATAAAGCATGGAGACCAGATGAGGCCTTCTCATATCTGGAGTATTTTTAGCATCTCCTCCCTCAGGTTGCTTCTTTAGGTGTCTAGTAAGGGCTGGGTTTACACTGCTGTCTCTCAGTGGATCTCTAGCAGGACCTTTTTCCTCAACTGAACCTCCAATTTCCATAGATATATGGCAGCATAATATCTTTGAGATTTGGTTGAAACTGCTGGATGGTTTCAAAAGCTAGGGAAGGGACAACTGTCAAGCAGACATACACCTGCACAGACAGCATGACCACAAGGGCCTCCTTCTCATAGGAAAACAAGATAAATACTGTGTTATCATGACATTCAAGGCTCTATTATAATACAGAAACATAGATGTACACATATAATGCTGTGTGGGCAGCCTAAATTTTGGCCTCTTTTGACCTTTGGCTACTTGACTTTGCAATTTTAACGACTCCTTCAAGGAACCGTTTTTATATGCAATGCAGTACCTTGTGCGACGGCACGTTAACTTTGATGGAGTGGGTTTAGGTGGAGGAAGAAGCCTTTTAATTTTGTGTTGATTTTCACCTTTTTTACATTCTTCCCACACACGCTCTCCCCCACTAAGAGTAGATTCACGTGCACAAGTACGCAGGGGATCGGCAATGGAAAAGCCATCCCCATCTCTGTCCCCATGCCACAGATGAGGGGAAGCCGATGAGTCTGATCCACAGACAGGCGTATTGAACTTGACAGCACCACTTGTGTGCAGAGATGACTCACCCAAGCAGAGGCTGTGGGATCTGCCCCCAGTTGTGGAGCCGCTTTCTTCATAGCAAATATTAGCTGTTCAAACAACACTCATGTTTCTATTTTGGGTCACTGTTTACAAGTGCAGACTAACAACAGTGAAAGAACGGGAATCTGCTACCAGCCAGCGCTCTCCTGGCGCTCTCCAAAGCAGATTACAGAAGCTGCATTCCTGGAGAGGGTCAGAATGGACAATTGCTGTAAATATGTTAAAAAGGATGTTATTAGCTGCCAGAGATTTCACATTTCCTAAGAGGAAGGTGAATATCTGGCACTTTGTCTAGCAGGTTAGAAGAGTAATTATTAGTGCGGAGAATTGGATGGCAAACCTTATCTTTGACAGGTTGTCAATGATTTCTGAGACTAGAGAAGTATCACAATGTTTTCAAAATACCAGAAAATTTTCTAGTGAAGAGCTGCACGGTTTCGGGTGCTTAACTGAAGCACCTTTGAATGGCTGTCAGACATAATTCTCACCGTCGCTCAGCAGAGGCAACGAAATGTTTAATATCCAGGCTTTTTGTTATGCACAGACATGTCAGATAAGTACACATCTGGCCCGAAGGAAATTGCTACCCATTCTTCTTACATTTGCTTCTCTGTGTGAATTTGCCTGCCACTCCAACAGCCACTTCAAAGTCCCTCATCAAAACCATAATTATGGTTCAAACAATAACGTTTTACAAGAGGGAAAATGCTTTGACCCACAAGCGCTTCAAATTGAGATCATGCCAAACCTACAACTCATGAAGATGTGAGGACACTTAGCACGACCTGCCTTGACTTTCAAAAGCTGAGTTTTATTGAGCAGTCATCTGGATGCTTTTGTGTTGTCCACATTTCTAAGACAGCAGCGGGCTCCTCTCTGTAACGGACTGCGTATGCCTAGAAAGCCCACAATGGGCTCGCAGGCACAAGGGACTTCCTATGTCTGGATTTTCTTCAGCAGAAGCATGGTTGTATGTCACTGAGATCAGAAGAAAAGGGCAAGGAAGGCAAGTCCCAGAAATTTAATCTCAGCTCTGCCACTCACCTTTCCACATGGTAAGAAAATCCTTAAATCTTTCCCTTTTTCAATTTTAATGCTCTACACATTGAAAACTAACGTATATCTGTTAATGTAGTATTAATATATAAGATTTAAAGACGAGGGGGAGAGCCTGACCAAACCAAAGGAAGGACTCAAAGTCAGTCAAGCAAGAGACACAAGTGGATAAGAAATCAGACTTCATTATTCCTAGCACTGCTAGAACAATGCCTTCTCTCTCACCCCAGAAGATCTCCACGAGAACAAAGAAAGTTGAGGCAATTTTAACCATCATGCTCTTAGGGAGAAGTTGTTGTCTAGCGTAACATGCCAGAAAATGCAGATATAGCCTATGGCTGGCTTCAAGTCATCACTATCTCAACTCCTGATCAGAAGTGTTAGGATCTTCAGCGGCAGCCAGGGGCCATCAGAGGTGCTGGTGATGCACAGCAGGGACAGCGAGATGAGCGAGAAGCTCAGCTGGGGCCAGCGTTGTTCTTTGGTGTTTATTTGCCAGACGGCTGAGTCAGAGTCGGCAATGATAGCAAATCTTTAACAGCAAATCAGTAAATTAGAGGCGGAGATGTTGAAGGTAGGAGACATGTTGTGGCTCATATCGGGGTGTACCTAAAAGGATTATGTTCCATTTGTTCTCTAAGAAATAACTAGATAATGTGCCGTGCAGGCATGAACCAGATCCGCGGGGCAAGGCAAGGCAGGCAGAGGGGGAATACTCTTTCTCAAACAACAGTGTAGAAAAGCAAGACGCTGCTAATTTGCTGAGGGGCTTTGAGCCCCAGACCGAGGAAGGACAGATTAGGCAAATGCTCTGCTATTCTTACGAGAATATTGAAAGGATAATGTTATACGTGATTGATGCAGCACTGGTGCTGTGTGAGGTGGGGGTTTTAAGAAGGTGTATGCATAAGAAGAAGAATATAATGGTAAAGCCTTGAAAAAGCTGTAACAACCAGGAAGGTTATATAAGTGAGGACAGCTATGCATGTTAAAAAGGAGTGCAATTAAGTAATGTGATAAGATGAGGGTCAAGAGCTTGAATTCACAGAACAGCAATGAGAGCCACCATAAACCAGAGGGTGAAAGGAAGAAAGGTCCTGCAAGCCTTAGGGCAGGGACAAGTAATGGAGGAGGTTTGCAAAGCTAGTGAAGATATTGCAGGCTCTGAAGGGAAATGTCATTGCAGTCAGAAACGGCCTTTTGTTATTTTTTTTTTTTTCCTTCTGGTAACTTTAAGAAAGAAGTTAACATTCAGCTGCGTCAGATAAAGCTTCAGTGATTCATCCTTAAGAGTATATGAAGCGAAGAGTTGAACTCCCAATCGTGTTGGGTCTCCAGAAATGACAAGCGTATGTGAAACAGGGTGTGAGCTTCTGGAGGGAGGTGGATGTATCCTGCAAGCGCTGATTTGAGGGCTGCTGCTGGCAAACGCTCAGTCTCCAGAAGAAATTGTTCTCAGTGATAAGCCTGCAAGAAGCAGACTATGAGGAAATAGCCTCTGATAATAAATAATCCCAGAATCATTATATTTCTTTCCCCCAGCCCCACGTGCCATTTGCTAGAAGATAAAACAAAACCACACGAGGCTGTCAGGGTTAGCTGTGGTGCCTGCCCCTCTCAGCACCCTTTGGCACCCATGTTCTCATCAGATCTTCTTGTCCTCACTGTTTTATTTCTGTTCTCTATTTCGGTTTCTCTTCTGCTTATTTTCCTCCCACTGACTGAAATGCCATTTCTGTTCTTTTTTCATGTTTAACTCATAATAATTAACTAGAAAGCAAAATTTCAGGCCTTATTTAACCTCATCCATGATCAGAAATCTGGTAAATTGTGATCCAGTTGTAGGTCCGTAACACTTTCTACTCATTACTGTTTATTCATTTCAATTTAGTGGGAAAGCCATTCTTTGTAGCAATGAGAACGTATTTTGCTCTGGTCTGTAGTAGCATTGTTAGCTTATGTGGTGAGGAGACAAACCACTTCTGTATAATCATGTTTATTAGATCATTAGCACTGTTTTAGAGAAGTGCCAACAATCAGCACTTAGGGGAAAAAGGGAGCTGGCAGTCAAGGCCATTAGGAGGAAAGGCTTTGGAGGGAACCTGCAGGCAGTTCGCAGCAGTAATGAAGCAGACGCATCTGATGTCTCCAGTTAATTATCTCATTGAGAGCTTGTCGGCAGGTGCTGCTGTGGCTGAGCTGCCACCAGGTGCGAGGGTGGGATACAAGGTTGGATGCATATGCACGTAGTTTGGTTCCTTTAATGCCAGCACTTAAATATGTGACATTGCAGGGTGCCAGAGCGATCATTTCTGAAGCAGTGGCACCCACAAACTTTATTGCATTTATATAGATAGAACCATAGAATGGTCTGGGTCAGAAGGGACCTTCAAAGACCATCTAGTTCCACCCCCCTGCCATGGGCAGGGACACCCTCCACTACACCAGGTTGCCCAAAGCCCCATCCAACCTGGCCTTGAACACTTCCAGGGAGGGGGCAGCCACAGCTTCTCTGGGAAACCTGTGCCAGCGTCTCACCACTCTCACAGTAAAGAATTTCNACTATCTCAAATATTGTATATACCCGTCTATGCTTTCAACTGTGGGTAGCTGCAGGAGGTTGTCAGCCAGTTCTATACATGTTCAAATGCTGTGAGACCTACACAACAGGCTGGCTGGCTTCCCAACAGGAGTGTCCTGTTTTTCTTTAGGAGCCTTCTAGATTTGTTCTTCTGGTCACTAATGTTGTTTTAGATCAACTTGGTCACACAGTCTTCTCCTAGGGTCATTGGAAAGCTCCCTTTGCAAAGGAATAATCCATCAGGAGATAATTTATGTATCAATAACATACCTTGGCAACTGTGCATTGTCTATACCTATGCAATTATGGCAATTTCACTGGCATATAATCACATTTGTTAAATTATAACACAAGGGAAACAAATCCATTGAAAATTTACTTTTTTTTTTAATGGTAGCTGAACAGAAAATGCCTCACCTTTCACCAAGTTATTACTGGGAAGTCCAGGAGATGAGTGACTGTAGGTACCGCTGACCTTTTGTGCGGAGGTAGTACATCACCAGAGAAAACTCAAGGATCTGAAAAACAGTAAAGGAGTGGAGTACTGGATAATGGGTATCACTCAGTTCTATGTAAGATCTTCTACTCACCTACAATGAAAACGTGCTTTAGAAAGCCACAAGCTGCTCGGAGCTCACATTACCTTTGTACTACTACTGGGTTAAAAATGTTGCATGCTTAAAGCCCCTTCTTGAGAGACACAGGTGAAAAATGCTAGCTAATGCCTTTTTATGCCAGAGAGAGGCAAAAGGAACCTTGAGCTAAAGAGATAATGTCAATTTTATGGTCACTCTTTAAGAAACGATGTTAAATTAGGTTCAGATCAAGTATCTTTGAAATTCTCTGCCAAGTGTCTTCTTTCTTTATCAAAAAAAATTAAAATAAAATTCAGCTGCATCTTTCAATTCTCTCTATTGTTTTTTTCTATTCCTTGATACGGTGAAAATCCAAACAAGAGGCCAACGTGCCTACAGTCAAACTCCCTGCACGTTGTTAGTTTGATGGAAGACATAGTATGGGTGAAACTGTAAGCACAGCTGCAATTCCACTAACCTGAAAACTAGGTGTTCTCCAATGCATAGCGTACTGTGGTGGGTTGACCCTGGCTGGGGGCCAGGTGCCCACCAGAGCCACTCTGTCACTGCCCTCGTTCACCAGACAGGGGAGAAAAAGTGTAATGAGAAGCTTTGTGGGTCAAGATAAGGACAGGGAGAGATCACTCACTTATTATCATCAAGAGCAAAACAGACTGAACTTAGGGAGGAAATTAATCTAATTTATTACCAAGCAAAACAGAGTAAAGGAATGAGAAATAAAATCAAATCTTAAAACACCTCCCCCCACCCCTCCCATCTTCCTGGGCTCAACTTCACTCCCGGCTTCAAACCTCCTCCCCCACAGCAGCACAGGGGGACGGGGATGGGGGTTACGGTCAGTTGATCACATGTTGTTTCTGCTGCTTCTTCATCCTCGGGGGAGGACTCCTCTCATCGTTCTCCTGCTCCCTCTCATGGGAGACAGTCCTTCATGAACTTCTCCAATGTGAGTCCTTCCCACAGGCTACAGTCCTTCACAAACTGCTCCAGCGTGGGTCCCTTCCATGGGGTGCAGACCTTCAGGACCAGACTGCTCCAGCGTGGGTCCCCCATGGGGTCACAAGTCCTGCCAGCAAACCTGCTCTGGTGTGGGCTTCTCTTTCCATGGGTCCACAGGTCCTGCCAGGAGCTTGCTCCAGTCTGGGCTTCCCACAGGACCACAGCCTCCTTCAGGTGCCTCCACCTGCTCCAGCGTGGGGTCCTCCATGGCCTGCAGGTGGAATCTCTACACCCCCTCATCCTTCCTCCATGGGCTGTAGGGGGACAGCCTGCTTCACCATGGTCTTCTCCACAGGCTGCAGGGGGATCTCTGCTCCGGTGCCTGGAGCACCTCCTCCCCCTCCTTCTGCACTGACCTTGGTGTCTGCAGAGTTTCTTACATCTTCTCACTCCTCTCTCTGGCTGCAAAAGCTCTCTGTAACTGTTTTTTTGCCTTCTTAAATATGTTATCACAGAGGTGCTGATGGGCTTGGCCTTGGCCAGTGGCGGGTCCATCCTGGAGCTGGGTGGCATTGGCTCTATCAGACACAGGGGAAGCTTCTAGTAGTCTCTCACAGAAGCCACCCCTGTAGCCCTCAGCTACCAAAACCTTGCCATGAAAAACCCAATGCACATACATAAAAATGTGTCACTGTAAACATGTAGAAATAATTTAAAAGGATTCATTGATGAATGAAGATTACCTTCTGATTGGAACTGGGGTTTTGAGTTGTATTTTCAGGCAGAAGTGTGATGTTTAAGTTTTCGTACTGCCTACCATTATACTGAAATGGGAGCTCTGCCGTGAGCTTGATGCTTTTGCACTCTCTGACACAGAACAGCTTGGGGTGAACAAGTCTGTTATTAATGTACTGCTCAAAGGCAGTCTGAAAACACAATGGCTGCAACATGTATTTTGGCCTTAAAGAGGCACACCGAGAATCCTTTGCTGCCGGAGGAAAAAGATATGCAGCTTGATGGCCCATGCTCTGTTTCAGGAATAAGATACACAGATTTTCTTTTCTCTTATTCCAAAATAAACTGTCATACTCTGCCCAGATGGTTTTTGCCTCATTGTAGATTTTTTCCTCTTTTTTTTTTTTCCAGGTAACACAGACCATCTGCATTGCAGGCAAGAGAATGATGCATCGCAGTTGAGGATGGCAAAGGTTTGCTGTCTGCTTGCCCTGGCAGTTCGAGCATTAATGGTAGCTTTGAGATTTAATTCTTGCACCCTTGTGAAGCCATGGGTTCTTTGCTGTCTGAAAAATCAGATATTCAGGCTATAGGAGAGACCCTCGCTGGCCAGCGGAGCTCTGCTGATGCTGTGCAGTACTTGTAACGGAGTAGGACAAGCAGTTCTATAACAAACTCATTCCATTAGTTTTCCTCTTCCAAAATGAGTGCTCTTCTCACCTTGATTTGTTAATGAGGAGGCTGGCTGACAGGAATGAATGAAGTCAGAGCATTAGCTGTTGGTGGAATAGTCTCCTTTCTGGTTCAGTGCTCCCAAGTGAAAGTCAGCTTCTGCAGGAGCTTCCCTTCACCCCCAGGAAGGCAGTTCTCTCTGGGAACCAAGAGATGAGGAAACATCCCAAACCTACCAGGAATCACTTGCAGATGCCAAAGGCTCCCATCAAACGTGAAGTATGACTCAAGGAGGTTGTAGTCCTTCAACATGCTCAGCACCAGCAGCCAGAAAAGGAGAAGCGTGCTCCAGCCATCCCTGAGGAGACCTGCCATGAGGAGGAGTGAGAAATCACCAAAACAATGTCTTCTAGCTGCATGAATCTAAGTGAATGCTTTGGTCTTAGATACCCAAGCCTCTGGACTCCAAGATGACCAAGCCACATCTGGCCACAGGAAGGAGGTCATGGCCTCTGGCTTTTAGGGCTGCCCAGCTCTCAGGCCAGCCAGGTGGCCAGCACAACCTCGGCATGGTGTCTCCCAAACGTTTCCCACCCCTACACGTCCCCAGCCACATAAGCATCGTGATGGGATGGGGGCTTGGTGGCCATGCCCCAGTGCCTTCCACGGGAAGGGGAGCCTGTGGCCCAGTGCCATGGTTTATCTCGCAGGGAGTGCCCATGGTTGGACTCCTGTGGCACATCTGGACCGTGAGTCCCAGAGCAGCAAAGTAACTGCAGCAGTTCAGGTAGGAAGGGGCTTTCATGTGCTTAATGTGATTTCACAGGACCGTAGCCAGGAGCTGCCGTCCCTCTCCTCCTCACCTTGTGCCAGATAGACACTTTTCCTCCACATCCACCACGTGGAAAGTAATAAAGACAGGGGGTCTGCAAACTCATTGCTGACAAAGCAGTGAAAAGGAGCCAGAGACGGCTGTGACTCCATTTTTCTGTCACTCAAAGCAATGATCTTCTCTGTTGTCATGCACCTGGAGTGGGGAAATTTTGTTCCTCCTGTTAAAATTCCACGCACGTGCTCTGCCTTGTTCGTAAACTGAAACACAAGTTGAGCTCCACCTGCTTAATATAATTCAGTGCTTGCAGTTTAGTGTGATTATAGCTGATTTGTTTGAGGTAGGGTATGAAAACTGTTTGTATTCTGCTACTTTACCTGATCTGGAAGGTTTGGGGACATCTGCACAGAGAGCAATATAGATCTCTGTGTGGCATTAGCTCATAATACACTAATTATCATGTGCTCTACTTTATTTCCTTTCTACACAGCCTGCCTCACTTCCCCAGGGGTTTCTCTGCACCAGGAAAAATACAGAAAAAAATGTAGTTTTCATCAAGAGTTCTGATGTTTCTAAAAAAATGTTATCTCCTGGCTTCTTCCTGCCAGGCAGGGAATAAGAACTACGTTGAATCATCTTGCAACTAAAACAGGTGTTGCTGGGGCAAAGGAATCCTGACATCTTCAAGAGCTGTCCTGTGGGGGTTCCTCCATTTGATGCCATTAGGGGGGCTCAGGAAAAGAAAGTACATGGCCTTGCGGCTCGCTGGCCAGTTCTCTGCCTGCATGTCCAGGTCTCCTTCTCTCTGGTGGGAACCAGTGAGTCACGAAGCAGTGACCAGCACGTGCGTGAGCGCTGTCCCCGGGGGCACCCTCGGGGAGATGTGTACAACTTGTCAGGAGCTGAAGAGCCTTCCCAGGCATCACCCTTTAGTGCTACCCAACAATAAAGCAGGTTTTCCCCACAGCTGAGTGGTTCGAGCACTCTCATGTGCATTTCGCTTTGCCAGTAGTTCTTTTCCCTCTAAAAAGTCCATTTGATTCCTGAGAAGTGTTTTCCGTGAAACTTGACTGATGGTGTCCATTACTGACATCTCAGGTGGGACCACTACCAGCTCCCAGGAGCGCATCTCCCCTCATCCTTACTGGGCTTTGAGGGAAGCACATGAGTTGCTGATGGCAAAAGTCCCGTTAGCTTCAGCAGGACAGCATCAGGTCTTTTGCATCTTCTGCTGTGCTGGTTTTCAACAGGTACCATCAGGCTGCAGCGATTCGCCTATTCCTAAAACCAATTAAGAGAAACTGTGTGTGGCTGCTGGTGACATTGCAGCTTCTTCGTTTCACCTAGTTGGATGGTCAGGGGAAAAAAANTGCAAGTCTGAAATTGGCCACCTATCTCCTCAGACACAACATCTGTTTCCATCCAAGCGAGAAGAAAATGGGTGACTAACAGACAGCTCCACTGCTCGGCAGCTGGTCCCCAGATCCTCCTCCGTGGTGCTAAATGTGTCCCTGGCAAACAGAAGGTTGAGATTTTAAATAAGGCATTAATGAAAAAGCACTCTTTTCCTGCTTGTTGTCCCTTTAAATTCGGTTTCCATGGAAACGGGTCTGGAGAGGCTGCCTGGAGGGAGCCAGGAGAGATCTCTGCCAGGCCGCCTTCCCCTCCGGGTTGCCAGCTGAGCCACCCCAATTGCCAGGCTTTTACAGAGGTTTTCGCTATCGTCATTTATGCCTGGAATAGGAGTGATGGCTCCTCATGGATTCCTTCCCTAAGCAGTCCCGTGGTGGTGGTCAGCCACGCCGCTGTCGCCTGCAGCTGAGCTGCTTGCCGGCAGAGCTCCTCTCCTTCCATCGCCCGTCTGGCGGAGCGCAGGCTTGTCCGAACCCGCCATGACGCCGCCTCACTGAAAATGTCATTCCTGTTAGAAACATCCATTCCACTGCTTTCTTCTTTATTAAAAGTGGTGGCAGGTGTGATCTGAGCACGCAGACTGAGCTGGCAGCTGTGCCAGGGAGACAACGTTGTCATTAATTCACTGTTTATCCTAGGCGAAAATCTGAGACCCCACCTGGAGTACCGCATCCAGCTCTGGGGGTCCCAGCACGAGACAGACACAGACTTGTTGGAGCAGGTCTACAGCAGGGACATGAAAATGGTCAGAGGGCTGGAGCACCTCTCCTATGAGGACAGGCTGAGAGAGTTGGGGTTGTTCAGCCTGGAGAAGAGAAGGCTCCAGGGAGACCTTACAGCAGCCTTCTGGTACCTGAAGGGGCCTAAGGAAAGCTGGAGAGGGACTGTTGACAAGGGCATGGAGTGATAGGACAAGGGGTAATGGCTTTAAGCTGAAAGAGGGTAGATTTAGATTGGATAGAAGGAAGAAATTTTTTACGATGAAGGTGGTGAGGCACTGGCACAGGTTTCCCAGAGAAGCTGTGGCTGCCCCCTCCCTGGAAGTGTCAGTGTTGGATGGGACTTTGGGCAACCTGGTCTGGTGAAAGATGTCCCTGCCCATGGCAGGGGGTTTGGACTAGATGGTCTTTGAAGGTCCCTTCCAAACAAAACCATTCTGTGATTCTAGGAAAATCTTATCACTGACCTCTCATTTCTTCCAGACCCATCACCAAGTTGTTTTAGAGCAGAGTGTGGAACAGCAGCTGCACCCATACCTTCTTGGATATCCACCTGTGCCTCTGGGTTTCTCTTAGAGGGAATTCACTGACTTGTTCTCAAAGAGACCCCAGGAACAAACTTTCCTATGTACAGTACAGAGAATTAGTGGAGTAGGACCCAAAAGCAAACTGTAACGTGATGGTGTTCGTTGGTGTAGATCCACCCTTTTTCTAGGTGAACAAAATGTCTTAGACCTATAATATTTGGAGGTTGCTCATTCCCATGAATGGTGGCTGTTTCTACCACTGTTGAGATGCATCTGCTTCCATTTTTGTTAGCATTTGAGGAGATGCCCCTGGTTTGTCTGTGAAAGGTTGTCTTCATGAAATCTGAATGTTTATTGGAAGCTGACTAACAGCATAAGCTTCATCCACCCTCCCAGCTGAGTTCTGCAGACATGTACAGTTCCAATGTAAAAACAAAAGTCATTTTTAAATGTAATTAATCCTAATCAGAATAGTTCAATGTTAGCTGCTGTTGCTTCAGATGTGCATGAAAGCATTGTCCTCCTTGGTTACCTAGATGCTTGCCTACAATTAGAAAGAGAGAAAGACATCTGAGATGTAATACTGAGATTGTTTTCTGCAAGCCAGATGAGCAATGTCTTGCATATTGTACCAGAAATATTCTCCGCTTGCTGCTGGTGCGGTCTCAGACGGAGTATGACCTTCACTTTTGTGCAGCTGGACTTCAAGGAGGATGTAAACCCGTACCAGGGAGAATTCAGAGAGCAAAAGGCACGACCAGAGGTCGAGAAAATGTGACCTATGAGACAAAATTGAACAAACTGAGGTTGTTTAGTAGAAGTGGAGACAAACCAAAGGGATACACGTCTGTGAAGGGATAAAGTAAAACTGCAGAGAGGAAGGTAATAAAGTGCTTTCCATGCCCACAATGCATAGAAGAGAAATAATGAGCTTAAACCGCAACGAGGGAAACAGTCTCGATGTTAGATGTTAGGAAAACGTCCCCTGCGACAGGGACAGAGTCATAAACGAGGGACATAGCGAGGTTATCCAAACCAGTACGCCCATCTCAAAGCAGAACTGGTGGACACTTGTTTTCTGAGTTAAAACATTTTCGGTGTCTGAGGTGCCATCCCATTGTCAGCCTGATCCAACACTTCACCATGAGTGCTCTTTGTGGAAAGCAAAGCCTAATTCTTCACTTTTTATCCACGGTAAATGATTCACCTATTCTTTTTTCTTGCTTTTGTGACATTTGGACACATTGAGATGCTTCGACCCCCTTCCCTGGAGCTGCTCCCCAGGCTGCTGCTTCCTGCCCACATGGGAGAGCAGAGTCATGGTGGCATCTCCTTCTCTCTCCAGACTGCTCCTCCATTTCCTCTAGATCATTTTGCATGCTCTTGCTGTTCTTCAGCGTGCTGGGAGAGAATAATTTCCCCGGCTGCCATGTTGTGGGTTCCCCACGGCCGCGCCGGGGAGGGGACTCGAACCGGCGGATCTCCCGCAGCGCGGGCTCACCGTCCCGCCCTTCCCCCCCCCCAGCACTCCGCGAACGGAGGAGGTTTGTCTGCCGCGGGCCGCCGTCTGTCGGAGGTGCTCTGCCGTCCGGGTCCGGGCGGGTACATCGGCCGCGGGAGCAGGAAGAGCCGTTCGCGTGCGCCTTCCGTCTGTCCGTCCGTCCCGTCCTCCGCCTCGGCCCCGCCACCTGCCCCGCCATGAGCGAGAAGGGCGAGCTGGACCTCACCGGGGCCAAGCAGAACACGGGCATGTGGCTGGTGAAGGTGAGAAGCCGCCGGCGCTCCCCCGGGCCCGGCCCGGCGCGGCCTGTGGCGGCCAGGCCTTCCCTTTCGTCCCCGCCTCGCCGTGCCCGGGGTGGCGGCCGGAGACGGGGGGGCGGGGATCCCGCGGAAGAAGCCGGTCGGCAGCGGGGAGTGGGGCCGTGCCTGGGGCGCGGGGGGAGCCCGCGTCAGGCTTGGCCGGTGCCCCCGGGCAGCAGTGGCCCCCGTTTCCCGTCTGGTGTGTGCGGGGGCTGGGAGAGCAGCCGCGCGTGGGGTCTGCCCGGGTAGCTGAGGGGAAAACGGCACGAAAGCGGGAAAACGGGGTGACCTGGGAGCTGTCCTTGGCTCGGGCGTTATTAGGGCTAACAAACTTGGTAATGTGACTTTTTTACTTTCCCAAAACTCTGAGAGCCCGAGAAAGTTTGAGCGCTTTGAGATTCACGTCACTGTTAAAAACATTAAGGAAGATGAACTCGTGTCTCGTCACTGCAGCTCACCTTAGTGCTAGAGTAGCACAGCTGTAACGAATGCACTGTGAAAAGCCGTAAAGTTCATCACATCAAACCCCAGCACCTGCCTGGTGCGGGGCCACGCTCATGTCTGCTGCTGCTAACTGGGCCGCCGCTGTCTCTTCCGCAGCTGTCTTCTGTCAGGATGGCTTGGCTGCAACAAGCATTGGCTCAGGAAAGAGGAGACTCATAGCCAGTGGGGGAAGTACGTGCCCTGGCCCTCTTCTAGCCTCCTGTTTTTCTAGACTTGTATTTGTTCTGTCTGGGGAGAAACTGCTGCCTCTTCCTCTTTTGGGGAGGGAGGAAACAGGCTCAGACCATCACCCTGAAAGAACCTGTGGAGACAGGGTAGTACCCAAATACTGGCTTTGGTTGGTGAGGGAATTGTACTTTGACTATCAAAACATCTTATTGTAGCCCTTTAAAATGGTGAGGAGTTTCAGACTTTGCTGTGCAGAATTTCTGGTGGAGGGTAAGTTGCTGCATCTGGCTTCCTCTTTTGTACTGACGCTTGAACATCTGGTTTCATGAAACCGTAATGAACACCGCATAGCACTCTAATTGTAATAGCTTATCCAGGACACTGAATGTGAAAGCTGACAGTAGAAAGCTGCAGAAGCATATCATGATACTGAGTGACAGGATGATAAAATGGCAGATGAAATATAAGTGCATAAAGAAAAACTATCTTAATACACAGCAGTTTGGTCTCTGCTGGTTGTCGTCATTAGAAAGGAGGTTTATTTTCACAGTAGATGTGGATAACTGTGAGAACGTCATGTTAAAAGAGCAGATTCAACATTGGGCATGATTACAAACGACACAGAGAACAAAAGAGAAAAATATTATTATGCCATTGTATTCTCTGTATCCTGAATACTGTGTGTATTTCTGTTCTTATCCTCCATCTTGGAAAGTACACAGTAGACCCAAAACAGGACAGAGAGGGGCACCAGGAATGATCTGGGACACAAAGAGTGGTGACTGTGGAGGGAACTCCTAAGTATATTATTACCTATCAGGCTGGCAAGATGATTGATTTGGAAATCTTACAGAGTTCTGTAAAGTAATGAGTAATGCCACAGGTGAATAGGGAAGAGATGAGTAAGGAAGAGTCAGTTCTAACACAAGAATTAAGGGTGTGCCAAATTAATTCATCTGATGGGGCTCAGAGCAAACAAAACAGGTACCATTTTGCACAATATGTAGTTAAGTTTTGGAACTTGTTGCAGTAGGAAGTTGTGAATGTCAAATCTTCACAGAAGCTCATAAAGCCATTAGACAAAATCAGGCAAGAAAATCAAATTGAGATATTAGAAATGAATACACTCCCATACCTCAAGGCTGCCGAGTCAAAGATCACAGCAATTAGAACAGCATGCTGGGGAAATACCTTTTCTTCTTACGTGCTCCTGCTCTTCTGTAAGTACTGCTGTTGGTGGCACTTGGAGACAGGACGCTGAACTTGCTTGTCCTTTAGTCTGATACAGGTCGATTGTTCTTGAAGCAAGCCAGGAATTTTCAGGCACGTCTGTGCTTCTGGTTGATGCCACTCTATGAGCACAGGGTGCTGCCTGGTTTAATGAGACAACTAGACTGAAAGGAGTACTCCTTGAGTAAGTCTTAATGTAATCCTTCATGCGTGCCATCTGAATTTATAATTTGGCTCTCTTCTTGTATAATAAAAAATACAAAGTTGCTAACATGGATAGACCATAGCAAAGGATATGCGGGATTCTATCTATCCTTTGAATTCCTTTGTACCTGAACTTGGAAACAACCATCCTTGTTACTAGGACCTTCAGTGCACTCAGAGGTGTGACAGTGTGTGGCACCTGAACTTTTTATCTTCATTAGCTAGGATAATGAGGCTGAATTTATCCTCCCTTTGAGGGAGAGAGCAATCAGTTCTGCTAGAATAAAAAAAAACTTGGCTTATTTAATTTGCTTTTAGCATGTAGTATGCTAGTACAGGAAATATTCCAGAGAGACTACTTAACAGGCAATAAAAAAATGTAGTGATGAGTACTTTAGAAGCATGAGCAGTACGAGGAGGTACCAGAAGTCAAGTGAGTCGCTTTAGTACAAACCCAGAAAGCAACTGGAATAATTTTTTCTGTGTTTTCAGTGAAAGCTAAGATAGGGAAATATAAGAACTCTTGGTTATGTACTTGTGCTAAAGTGATGCCCATTTAGTTGTTATCCATTAGAATTGTTAAATTCTTGTTCCCTGTGTGGTGTGTTTTTTTCATTTAGTCTGCTGCACTGATCTATATTTAGAATGATGATATCTTTAGATAATTTCTTTTTTGTATGTTCAAAGGAAAATGGAAACGTAGAACCTGACATCAGCCTTACTCTGTTTCTGATATAGCAATCTGTATGCAGTATGTACATAGAGAAAGAGCTAATTTAATTTTGTACAAAAAATAGGAAGTAGTTTATTACAGACAGGGGCTGCTTGTGTGTTTTGTTCTAAAGGCAGATAAGAAGCTGTGAATAAGCTGAAAGATGCATGGAGCAGGGGCCCTCATGTCGTACACTACCTGCAGGGTGCCTGGGTGTTTGTATGGTAGGAATAGCAAGAAGAAAACAGCAGTGTGAAAAGGTCTTGGAGTGAAGCTACTTAGTATGACAGATTTCTTCTTGTGATTAAATTGTATGGATTTTTTGAGTGAAGAGTGTTCTTACCTATGAATCTCAGAGTAAAGGCTGCTGGTCTTGAAAACATTCAGTAGCCTTTCAGTATGATAGGTATTCCGTCGACAAGTTGGTCTTCCTGTGGGTGTCTATTTTTCAAAATCCCGCTGTGGGATCTTTGAAAATTCTTTCTACTCCATAAAAGCAGGTCACTCTTGTTTTCTGTATGTTATTTCAAAGAGTGTTAAGAGTTTGAAAACTGAGTGTTCTCTGTAAGTTAAACTTTTATCAAATTAAAAGCAAGTGGCAAATTAAGATGTCTGTAGTGTGTAAGACTTTATTTAATCTTTCCGTGATTGTTAATGCCATTAGCTTGGAGCTACAGAGTTTAGCACATGGTTTTGAGCATGCCATCTGGTTTTAGCTGAAGTAACTGTATAGTTAGAAGTCATCCTTTGATCACAGTCCTTCATAACCCTTTTTCTTTCTCTGCATAGCCCTTGACTGCAGATAAGCCAGCAGAAAGATGATTAATTCCACTATTTGACACTGTTTCCCATGGAGATGAAAGGAATAAGATTGATCTGCAAGCTCTTAATCTGAATAAATTTCCTGTCTGATTATATTATATAGCAAGTCAGTGATTTTAGCAGCATGAGAGTCCTTCACTCCTTGTCCACTCATATTGAATTTGTGTCTACCTTATTACCTGGTGATATAAATTAGATATGGATTAGGTGCAAGCACATAATAATATGTCTATTGAGTCAGGTGAGGCACATGACATAGCATTTATCTTGGCTTTAGAAAGGAAATTATATCTGATCTGGCATGGAGCCCGCTGTAGAGAATTACCACTTTGAAAACTGTAGAAAAAGTATATATCAATAGATTGTGCCAATTCACGGCTTTCTGTTATGCATTTGTGGCATTTTTGACCCAGTGTTAGGACTTTATGGAAACCTGGACTGACATTTAGTTTGGCTGAGCAGTTGGAGGACATCTGGATTTTCTAGCTATTCCACAGTACTTCATGGAGTGCTGTGAGGCTGAAGGAAGGTGCTAAACACCAGTACCGAGGTGTTTCCTAGGGTTTTTTTGAAGAACAGGTAAATGCAAGGTTAGTGTTAAATTTATTTGAGCTTTAAGAAGTTAGCAGGTTGCTGTTTGTCAGCAAGTTCCTGGAACAGGCTCTTCACTGCCTCAGCTGTGCAGTGAAACTTGGCTTAGTTTTATTCTGAGCAGGCAAAAATCAGATTACAAAGTGCATCTTTGCTGCTTGAAACAGAAAATGCCACAGGCAGAGTTTAGTAGGCTTCTCTTGCTCACTGGCTATGTCTCACACCATTTTTCTATGTGAGCACAGATGTTTTCAGTAGCTGTGGACTGTGTGAGCCAGAATAAACTTTGCTGTACCAGTAAAGAACATTGCTGTAAAATTAAAGAATGTAGGCTTGTCCTGATGTGTCATGAGCGTATGAAAAAAAATACAAAATTCCTGCATCAGAATACTTCTTTAGTACGTGGTGTTGGAACATAAATGATATTCCCTTTAACAAGTCACTGTTTTGCTAGACACTGAGAGTACCGTAGGTCTTTAAGATGATATTCTCCCAGCAACTGCTACATCCTTACTAGAAAGCAAGGGGTTTATAGAAAGTAGTAGCTTCTGTTTGACTACTTTCAGCTATTTCCTTTTGAAAAAAAAATCTGTAATTTCCATACCACTTGAACATCTTATAGTTCATTTTAGATAGTCAGATGTGAGATTGTCCTTATTGCTTCAGGTCTGTATTCCATCTCTTGATGTGCCACAGTACTTCTACATCTAATAGCTTGTGTGTAGGGGGGAAATTGCTCCCATCTCACATTTGTTGTACTAATGTGTCACGTTCAATCTTTATAAAAAGCTGTCATAGAAAAGACAGTCATAACTGTTGAGTTGTGGGGAAAAAATCTGTGATCTGCAAATCTGTGTGATCTGCAAAACTTTGCACTCTGCACTGATAACCGATTGAGCTGGCTTCTTGCAAGGAAAGGTAGACGTGGCTAGAACTGATGCCATGCAGCAGAGCAAAGAAGATAGAGAAGTTCCTCATTCCTCTGGGGCTAAACTGAGAAGCTTGAAGTGCCTCACCAGGGCTGGACACACAGACACATGGGCTGAGCTGGGAGCTCCTCTCTGGGGCAGTGCGGTGGTGTCCACCAGTCCAGGACACCTTTTGAAGTCCTGGGGAACTGTGCCCTCATACAGGTGCTCAGTTCTATAGGCATTCGTCAGCAGTAGCACTGTATATTGAAACAAACACTTAACCTTTTGATTTCACAGAATAAATGTTGTTTGTCATCTTTAAGTTTGCCTGGTCTTTAAGGAGAACTGGGGTAACTGCTGAGGACTGGACACCTTCTTCCAGCGTTACTGTCCCAGAAAAAAGTGCTGTTGCTGCTGCACACAGGCGTCCGTGCGTTGTTACATCTGTGACACATCTGGGAGTCTGAGGAGTGTGAGCATGCGCCATGGAAGAGCCAGCTGTTGGGGTCTAGTTTGCCTGGCTGTAGTTAGCTGGTACTTTTTTGGCCAGAAAGTGGAGAGAGGCAGACTGTGATTTCAGATAACGCTGCTTTGATGGGAAAAGAGGAAAAATGGGTCGGCTTGGAAAGCCAGCTTCCAGCTTGTTGGTTAGTTAGGTAGGCACCTTTACTGTCCATCATGAGCCCAAGTCACCTGGTGCTGCAGATACCAAAACCTTTGTAACTGAAGGAATTTGTGTATAGGTGAGTCACTGGAGCAGCTTTTATTCCTTGGACGTATCGGGTTAAGCAGGGCTGCTTGTTCCTGTCCCTGCACTGACCTCTGCTTTGTGTAGCTGTTCAGGGAAATGGATTGGGGAGCTGCTTTGGTTGTTCCACCTGCTAAATATAAAATTGGCACAGCTAAACACATAGAAGTCCCCCACACCTCCCAGCCAGATCTGTCTGCTCTTTCTACATACTGACACAAAGGCTTTTCCCAATACAGTGGAGGGGTTGGAATGAGTGATGGGAGGCAGATCTGCCTAGGGTACTTCTGCTCTTGGAGAAGTGGACATCTGGTGGGAGTAGGACTGTGGTTCGCTGCTCAATGTGTCTGAGGTTCCCAAACTCTAAGCCTTCCCTTCACAGCACCTTTTGGTCTCCAAGATGTATCATTATTGTGTTTGTGTGGTTTGGTTGTTTTCTTTTTTTCCAGAGAGATGATAATTTCTAATGAAATTTTAAAAGTATAGTTTTACCTGAAAAAATTACTGGGACTCTTAAATTGAAGAAAATGATGCTGATCTTTCTTTGCCTTTCATGATTAGATACTAGTATATGAGATTGAAGGTATTATAAGATTTTTCCCGCATTTGGGAAATTTAGGACTCTACACCAGCCTTACTTTTGTGCTATATTGTTCTCTTTGCTCTCCCTAACAGAAAACATATATAACAGCTTGAGAAGTGGGCCCATGTGAACCTCATGAGGTTCAACAAGGCCAAGTGCAAAGTCCTGCACCTGGGTCAGGTCAACATCTGGTGTCAATACAGGCTGGGGCATGAATGGATTGAGAGCAGCCCTGAGGAGAAGGACTTGGGGGTATTGGTGGGTGAAAAGCTGGACATGACCTAGCAATGTGCACTTCCAGCCCAGAAAGCCAACCGTGTCCTGGGCTGCATCAAAAGCAGTGTGACCAGCAGGTCGAGGGAGGTGATTCTGCCCCTATGATCCCCTCTCATGAGACCCCACCTGGAGTACTGCATCCAGCTCTGGGATCCCCAGTACAAGAGAGACATGGAGCTGTTAGAGAGAGTCCAGAGGAGGGCCATGAAGCTGATGAAAGGGCTGGANATTATCTATTATAATTAGCTCATACTGTATTCTGACGTGGTCAGGGTAAAAGCATTTAAAATATATACACATTAACAATTTATATACAATTTTAAAATCTGCTTCTCTTGAATTCTCTCTTCTTAGGTCCCCAAATACTTGTCACAGCAGTGGAATAAAGCTTCAGGAAGAGGTGAAGTGGGAAAACTAAGGATTGCCAAGTAAGCCTTTACTGTAACTTTATTGGTTGCAATTCTTAGAAGTTGTTACCTGAAGTAAAATAGATTATGTTGCACCTCTGTTTCTTGCAAACACTGTGCATATTTCTCTGATACCTGAATTGTATTTGTTTATGTAGTGATTGTGAATATGAAATTATACTGGGGAGTTGCTGTATCTGATTACATAATGTTTTGATTTCTTAAACCCAAGAAATATGCACATCTAACTGGAGAACGTTCTTCAACTTAAATGTGCTGTTTTGCTGCTTCTGTTCTCACCTGCTGAATTTTCCCATTTATTCTCGGGCATCAGCATAACGACAAAAACCTGAGCAGCTCAGGAGTGAAAATGACTAACAGAACTAGAATTTGAATTTGCTTTTTTATCAGGAAGCTAAACTTGTGAAATTACATTATGGAAACTAAAACATTAAATATTTTCTTTTGCAGAAATCAAGGAAGAACAGAAGTAAGTAATTACTAAATACAAAGTCTGTGAACGTGTTATATTTTGAATTCTAACAATCGTTTAGAACCTGCTGGATTCTAATGTAGCGTATTTTTTGTTACACCTGTAATGAAGCACTTTACCACACAATCAGGAGGAGAGAATTCTGTTTGTAGCTCTGCCTATAGATTTTCTGTAGGACTTTCATCAGGTCTCTATTTCCTAAGTTTGTTTACTCATCTGTAAGCAGCAATCATAGCAATGACCTTCTCTCTAAACATTTTGAGATGTGTTAGTTGAAAAAGCTGTCTGAGAGCTAAGGAGGATGATAAAGCAAAAAAAAGGGTACCGATTTCAGAAAGTATTCTGTCTTATGTTTGGAATTTGGTCCTGCCAAGTATAAAGCAACTTGAAGGTTTTTCTGCATGCAAAGGTTAAGTGCTTTTGATAGCAGCCTCAGTGAATGATAGTAACTTCCTGTATCTTTTACAGGAGATAAGGAAAGTTGCATTAGTTAGAATTACTTCAAATACCACGTACATCTGTCACTGAACTGGAAGAAACTGGACAAAAAAATGGCAGGGAAGCAAGGTGCATTTACCATTTTGTAACCTGGTCAAACTCCTTTTAGAATAAGTAGAGAGAGTTCTACTGGAGGTTTAGATGTTTGATTTTACTTTTCTAGGCTGGAACATGAGCCAACCTCCCTAACTTTGTGAGTCCCACACCAAAATCTTGATTTGATGAGAGCCACAAAGTGCATTTTGCAGTCTGTGTAGAGCCAAGCAGTGAGGAACTCCATGAGAACAGGTGGCTTCCCGGGGACCCTATTGCTGCATGGCAGAGTGAGGTTGAGCTGGACATACAGGAAAAGCACACAGTGCTGGTCTGAAATGTCCCTCGTCAGGTTTCTTGCTGTGTCCTGTGACTAGGGATTCTGGTTACCCAGACCCCTGAGTACCTCCTCAGCTCCTGTATTGGGCATACGATGTACACATAGCAAGGGAGTTGTATTTGAACCCTTCCTGAGCTGCATACAATTCAGGAGTTCCCAGGCTAATAACACTTGTCGAGGTACATGAGCACTTTTTCTGGAACTCAGCTGGCTGTGTGAACCATTTTAAAGCATTCATAGTGAACAATATCTGAAAACTTATTATGCCTTATATTTTAATAAGTAAAAATCAGATTGTTCTCTGACTTCAGGAGGAAGTAATTCACAATTTTTTAAAAAAGATGAGTAAATTTTATTAAGTACTTGAAAGCTTTGAATTCTGTATTTCGACAAGTGATCAATGTAGTAAGATCCCACTCGATGTTTTTGAAATGGAAATGTGCTATGCAACTTGTTTTCTCTCTTTTTGTTTCCCCATAACTTGTAAAGCCGTGTAATTGAGTCTGTTTAGTAACACTGTGGTAATTGTGACTGTTAGGTGTCATTTACTTTGAATGAAGAGCTTGCAAGCATCAATGATATTGGAGGAAAACCTGCTTCAGTCAGTGCACCAAGGGAACATCCATTTCTTTTGCAAAGTGTGGGAGGACAGACCTTAACAGTGTTCACAGAAAGTTCAGTAGGTAAGTTAGAATTAAAGTTACTTGTTATGGTTCCAGTGTACGTGATTTCAAAACTGAACACTGTAAAGGCCAGAAGACTCAGAAGTCAGATTTTGGCTCTGTTTTGTTGTTACCTGCATACATAACTCGTGTACTTCTTTTGTGTGTCTCTCTTTTCTTCATATGATTTAGCAACTAATTTAAATTTTATACAAGGTTGTTATGTACATTTCAGCTGTGGGTCTGCTGAAGAGAACAGAGAGAGTGTGGAGTGCATTACATTGTGTATTCCCCTTTAGGGTTTTCACTGGAAAAAAATGTTTTTGTGTTCCCATGTGCTTTTGCGATCAACTAATTTTTTTTTTCTCCTTGAATTGGTCTCTGCTGTGAATATAGTTTTATAAGAATGCTGTTTCTTCCTCTGTCCAGTTGAACAGATCCATTTTAGCAATAAACACATCTGTTCACCACATTTTCTTGAAGGATATATGTAAATATACGGTTTAAGTGTGTTAAAGCTTAATAGGGTCATAATACCAAGCAGTGCAGCAGTAGGGTTATAATTTTTCTCACTGGATTTCAACTGTTTGGCCTGCTTTAAGTTCAGCTCAGTAGCTCTATGAGTGATTAGGATATTCAAGATCATAAGTCCTAAATTGCATGTTAGACTTTAAGGGACATGGTAGTGTTACACTGTACAAGAAGTTCAGCAGACTGCCTTCTGTGTAACTCCCGTGTGCTCCAAGGTTTTCTACTGAAATTACATGGTTGTGTTCTGGTTATTAGAGAGAGAAGGAAGGTGTCTGCAGAAGGTATCTCAGTTTCAGGCACTTAGGTTTTGGTGTCCCTAGAAGACAAATAATAATATTTTTTCGATAGCTCTGCCTTCTGTGGGGCAGAAAACTACAGTGTGACCAGCTTCTGATATTCTCATGTTCATAGGCTGGCAAGTAATTGCTCTGATGGCAGTGTGGTGCTTTATCGAGTACATGAGGGTGGGAGAACCGTAACTCACAACACAGAGAGTACTTAGTAAGTTTGATCACCTCCTTTTTAAAATCTACTTTAAGATTTAATGGGTGAGCATTGAGATATTGACTGTCACAATTGTGTTTAGAATACAAGCTCTTACAGTACAACTCGGTCACTTTTCAGTTATTACCCCTTTTTCTGAAATGAATTTAGTCATGTTACTGGTTTTTCACTTAAAGAAAATGTTATATTTTCATGTGTGTGACTTGCAACATTTTAAAAATACTGGGTTTTATAATCCATAGATTGCAAATGTGTAAAGAGATAGGGAGCAAGTTTTCAGGAATATTGTAAGCATTGTAGTAGTACTTCATCGTTTATAGTTTCTCTGTTTGCCAACCTTAGAATGCTCGACAGAAGAGAGAGATCTCACATGTGAAGATGTGTTTAGAATATACATTCAGTGATTTTTGTTGCAAATCCTCCGGGATTTTGCTTCCCAAGATACCTTTTTATACAAAATAATTGCTTCAAAAACCTCAAACATTAACTTAAGCTCCAGTGAGTGCAGATGCTTAACTTGAATGTGGAGTATTTGTCATCAATTAGAATGGAAGTCATTAGAATGTGATAGCTAGAGGATGCCCATTTATTTCTATTTTACCATCTGTAATACCAGTGTCTTGAAACCTTTAGGTACTTAGAAGCTGTCCTATTTCTATTTAATCAACTGAAAATTTGGCATTTCTTAGCAACTGCAAAATGTTATTCAAGGACTATGGATCCATTGAGTAGAAGTTGTTATATTAATCGGGAGCAAAGGGTAGTTAGTGAAATGAGAAATGTTTGGAGTGAAGCACTGAATAAGCGTAGACTCTGTCAAAATTGTTTTTGCTTGAGATTAGCAAGCATAACATGCAGTCAGTGAGTTTTCATGAAAACTTGCTTAAATGCAAAATGGCTAAAATGTGTTGCTGTTGTGTTAAAGCTGGCATTGGCAGTACAATCAAAAATAAACTTTAATGTGCTTTCCTTGTGTGACTTTTTTTGGTTGTAAAGTTGAACGTGACACAGATACTCCAAATTCCAGCCAGATTTCTTACAGACACCATGTTCCTGCAGCCACACTCTTGTGTTTAAATGTGTATCGCCCATATGTTTTGGGCTCCATGGCCAATTTCAACAAATTTTGTAGTGAATTATGGCTAGTGTGAAAACAGGTATCTGAAGAGTGGAACAAAAGTATGTGGATATCCCAACTGAAAGAAAGGCTGCTATCCTATTTCATGCCAGAAAGTCCACATGGAAGAAAACACTGTAATTATATCAACCATGGAAAAAGACTCAATAGGAACTTGCACATCTTTGTACATCAGTCAATCCACAGTAAGAGACAGTCATAGGAAACTGAAATTCATTCTTTCTTATGTTCACACCCCAATATTTGTCTTCAAATTATGATTAGCATGTTTTGGTGAAAAGTATTGGTGATCTTGTTCCTTTTTCTTTTGTAAAGTGCAACATGTAACAGAATCAATATGCCCACTTGAACCGTGGGCCAAAGATTAGGCTAGTGATGGAACTGCAGATGGCATTGCTAATGTTGCATCTGGAAGTATGTATTTGACGAATTATGCAAATGAAATATGGATTAAAAAATGCTTCATGCACTGTTGCTCTCAGTCAATACCCCTCTTGAGTACTGAGTTTACCTAAAATAGAGCAAATGGCATAAAACAATTGAGTTTCTTTTGTAAAGGGTGGGGGTTTTTTGTTTGTGGGTTTGTTGGTTTGAGGTTTTTTTCCCATTTTTTTTGGAACACATTTAAAGCTGTATGATCTATTCTGTGTGCTGTCCTCTAATCCTAGGATCCTTATGTTGTAGTGACCATGTTTTTGATGGTCTTTCAGAAAATTAATGAGGGATGACAAAGCTGCCTCTGAAATATTTTGTAACCTTGGAAGATGCTGCAAGGAGTTGACATATTCTGGATAATTCAGCACTTCACATTGACTTATCAGGTCACTTAGAGCAAGCAAAAGAGATCAAACCTGACAAGTAATTTAATATTTTCTGCGTGATGTAATTTCTAGACTTCTGAATGGAGTTTCTGTTTTTTGTTTTGTCTTAAACTTGCTTCTAATACTGGTTGTAGTTGGAAGACTTCCTTTAGTTCTTACATTGTAAACCTCTGCATCTCTGGTGGTCCTGTATCAGTTACAGGACAGCAGTAGGCTCTTCTGAGGTGCCATGTGTTATGTCCAGAGTGTAATGAATTGCAGTTTCTTGGTCTTCTGCAGTGCGGGTACTAGATTTGAGCTAATGTGAAACTGGATAAAGTGGGTCCCATCCCAGATACTATTAAAAATCTGGTCTATGCTGGCTTTCACACGTGGTGCACTTTCTGTTTAGACTAACTCCAGGGTTTCTCTTGTTTCTTTTCTTCTATTTCTGTATTTTCAAATAGCTCTAATGAGTAATACAGAGTAGTACAATGCACTCTGAAAGTACTAGTTGCAAAATACTTCCCTACTTCCTTTGCAAGGCTGCACATGTGAGGCATTGCATTGTCTTCATTGCTGAGCAAATCGCTAAGACCTGTGGTGGTGTTCCTGAACATCAGTTTAGTAAAGCTGGCGGGAAGTGTGGCTTCTGCAGTGACTGCAGAGGGATCCAAAGCACGGTTGTCTCTTACTGTCTAGGTCTTGCTGTCTAGGCTGGTTTTAGTTATTATTTCTGCATTAAATATGAACTACATTCTGTTCCATAAACATCACCATATGTACATCAACAGTTGCTATGCAACAATGCTATTTGTGCTTCCAGTCATTTTATCTTATCTTTGTCATCAGCTATCATAGCTGTAATTTTTGGGGCAGGAAGAAAGGAGAGTGTTTTGCATGTATTTCAATGTGTTGTATTGAAAAAAAAGAATTTTTCTTATGCATGCATAGCTAAGAACTATCCAGGGGCAATTCATGGGCCTGATATAGGGTATGTTTGGTTAAAATTGTTTTTTTCTGAGCTTCCTACTGGCAGACACCCTGGCATAAGGAAGTGCTATAATTTGACAATTTCTTTCTTGGTTGAAGGAATGGGAACATGCTTTTGTTAAACATTTAATAGCAAACTTTTCTGATTGTGATTATAAATTAATTCCCTTAACTGCTTTAATTGCTTGTTGCTTAATTTTTGTGCCAGCGGGTAGCTGAGGATTGCTAGCTCTAAATATAAGTAAAAATGCAGCTACATTACAGATAATGATAAAAGTTTCTTACTGAGCTAGTTCTTAGAAAAATGTGCTACTAATGTGACTTGGGAAAACAGAGACCTTGGCAGGCAATTGCATCCCTAACTGTAAAGGACTGATGGGTGGAGAGGAGGTTTTACACTGTAGACACAAATAAAGTATAAGATATTTCTGTAAAGTTGAGTGAGATGACTCATTTTATTGAAATTTTGAATATATCTTCACAACTCCCCCTTCGTAAGTGGGATTGCCTTAATGTCTATTTTAGTGACTTCAAATTCCTTCATGCTTGTTCCATCTTACTGAAAGTAAAAAAGTGTTTAGAGAATCCCATTGATGGGATGACTACCAGGCCTGTATTTCTGAGCAGCATTCAGGCATGAATTGTTTCACTGTTTCATGTTTTGCAGAAGATTGCTGGCTCTTAACATTGCATTCTTCTCCAGTTTTATGAGTCTTCTCTTCTTTCAGAATCTCCATTCATGAAATTCATTTTTTTTGTATTCCTTTTCAATAATTTACATAACTCTGCCTATATACCTTAGAACAACTCCTTTATTCCCATAGTCCTTGTACATTCTCCTCTTGTTTGAAATTTTTTTCCTTTATACAGCTTCTCATATACGAAAAGACCTTTTCCGATTTTGTACTTGAATCAAACCTGCTGCATAACTTACAATGCACAATTGTATTCCAGTGAAAATGAATATTCAAAGGTTTGTATTCTGTACTTTGTATTTCGAAATATCAGATATATCCAACCATTTAAAGAAATGTGAAGGGAAGAAACACTAACAAAAATCCTGGAAGGATGTTTCTTTCTTTCATTTAAGCAGTTACTCCTTTAATTACCTTTAATTATTTCTGGTAAAATACATAGCGCTCAGAATCTTGATGCCTTGCAAGTGTTTGACTTCTCAAATTTCTTACCAAACTGTTATTTAGGAAATAAACACCCTCTCTCATCGTTCTGCTGTCTTAGCTCTGCCTGCTGAGGGGTTTTGACGTGTACCTGTCTACTTTAACAGTACTTTCCAATTGTCTCTATTTGTTCAGGCTGTCACTTAACCACACATTCCAGTTTCCAAAATGCTTTGGGGTCTTACTTAATGCTTCTTTGTTCCTTCATGTACTTCAGTCTTTTCTGGACTGCTGTTAGCAGAAGAGGAAAACCTATCAGGAGCCTCATGATCAAAAGAAATAGAAGCAACAGCAGCGTTTCATGTCTCTGGCATTTATGCAAATTTCAAAATATCTGTGAGGATCACAAAGAGAGTGCAACTCATGATCAGAAAAGCAGAGTATGTGACTCGAGATAGTCTAATTACAGACAGCATTTTGATGGGTCAAGATTTCGTATGTATTATTGTGACATACGGTCCATTTAGAAAATGTGACTGCTTACATCATCTCTCTTCTCCATCTCTCAAAAATGGAAATCATATTTATTTACTTCATATGAGTGTTGTGAGGATTAACAAATTGCTGTAAAGTGGGTTCAGCTGACTGGCAGGGGTAAGCTCCTAATTTTCTTTTCATTTTTGTTATTAAAACTGTAGACTGTTTGTTAACTCCTGTACAAATTTAAACAATTGAGGATATAATGCACAAAATATATGGTATGTTAGAATGGGCTCGATGTGATGGGAATAGAATTGGCTTTCTGCTTACTTCAGTGGCTTTAAATTTCTTGGGTTTTTTTCCAGTCTCACTGATATATGTGTAAACCTCCTTCCTTCTGCCAAAAAAATACCCCAACCATCAGCCCCAACCTGTTGACATTTATCTGTGAATCTTGCAGGTTGTGGAGGAGGCTGAGCAGCTGTAGTCTGCATTGATAAAATATACTAAGTAAACATAGTAAAACTTCCTTTACCTTCTTCACGATATTAGTGCTGAGAAAAGGTTTTTAAAGCAGAGATGTGTGACCTAGTCACAACAAAAATAAATTGTCTAAATGATGAGGAAAAAACCCATCACTTTTTTGCAAGTCTTGAATTTTAATTTTGTCTGTTTTTTGTCTCTGCTGTTGAGGGCAGATTCTGTTGATACATGTAAGCAAACATACGCACACTCCCACCCATAGACATGGTACACGTTTATTGTTATTTGAATCAGAGATGCTATTAACAATTTTTAAGTGTGATGTCTTATGCAGGAGTTTTGGCTAGGTAGTTAGTCTTTCACTGAAACAGAGTTAAACAGTTTTAAATCTAGCTGCTTCTTACATCTCAGTTCAGGCAGGGGTTGGTATCTTAGTATGTTTGCACATTCTTTGTTATGTCCTCGTTGCTTCTTGTGTGTGTGTACTGAATGTTTCCTTAATTAAGTTATAACTGAATTAGAGTATTGGTTGGGTAATAGCATTATACTGTAAATGTGCTAAATACATACAAAAAATAATGTCAATGAGAGAATACATGTTTTTCTGGAAGCAGGCTATCCTGCAGGTATATCTGAAAGTTGGCAGGGATCTTGACTCACTTTGTGAATGCTCATGGGTGGGAAGAGGCCATATAATGGTGTTTTCTCAGTGAGAAAGCACATGCCTTCAGCTGCTAATATTAACAACAGCCACTGGTAAAGAAAGAAGGATCTATGAGATACTGCTTTTTTCCATTTGCATTAGTCCTCAGGCTGTCAGCCATCTCAATGAGAAATCAGAGCCATCAGCCATGAAAGCCGGCAAGAAAAAGGTTTTGTAAAATATTTCATGTTTTGAGCTCTGTTAATACCCAGCCTGTAAATGGCAGAAATGATCGAACTAACTGAACTCAAAAATTACTCTTCGAGTTACAGCAGTTAGGCGCACTCTCGCCTGTAAGTAAATAGCCTGTAATGATAGCTGTGACATGTCTGAGTTGAAAGCTAAGGTCAAGTATATTTTACCATTTTAAACTGTATTTTAGATAAGTGAAAATGTTATTTTTATTCTCTACCTTAGAAGATGCATAAAAATAGGAGAAATATAGGAGGAACAGTCAAATTTCAGGCTGACAAATTTATGTGGGGATTTAATTTCGTAGAACTGGGTAAGTGTTGGAACTCAGATTATCAAAATACATCCGCCGGCTGCCATCTCTTGAAATGCTGGATTGGAATGTCATGCAGAAAGCTGTTTCTGAATCTGACTCTGCCGTTCCCCCAAGTGATAATTTTTTGGCAAGTCACTTTGCAGCACTTGTGGCTAGGTTTTTCCTTAATACGTGCTTTGATTGTCTGCTGTGTGGAACAGGAAATGTTTCTGATTATGTGTATTTTTTTGTACCTAATGAGTTGGGCTATAGTACCATTTGAGAGCCAATGATCAGAAAGGGAAAAGATTGAAGAAATAAATTGTGTGATCTGCAGAAAGGGTAGAGAAGTTGTTGGTCAAATTAAAAAATTGACCTAATGCCAATTAGGAGTATTCTTTTCAGAACCTTGATTTCTTTTTAAATATACAATAATAATATTGATTTGTGTAGAGTGACTAGTGAGATAAATGGATACTATTCATTGCTTAAGTGTAATTCTACCACTGATTTTATATAAATGTGTAACTTCATGCCTACAGAGCTCTATCAGATGTGTAAGGGAGTTCTCTCATTTCAGCTGTGAGTTTGGGCACTAAAGGAGATATTTTTTGTTGCTACCCATCCATGGCAAATTATTCTTCAGAAAGTAAATTTATAAACATTACACAAACCCAGTGATTGTGATTTTTATCATAATTTATCATTCTTTGCTTTGCAACCCGCTTTCTAGATGTAATTTCAAATAATCAACACAGAAACATTACGTTTCCTTTTTTGTTCATTTGTTTTTTTTTTCCAGAAAGCCAACCAGAAGAAAAATCTGAAAGCAGCAGCACTGGTGAGTGTGGACACTTTCTTTGAAGCACTTGAAAGACTACTTATGACTGCAGCTTTTCAGTTTTACCTTTCAAGAAATTGGTAGATTAAAAAAAAAAAGTGTCTCTATTATATTTCTAGAGTAGAACATCATAAAATTGAAAAATTACTTCATAAGCTGATTGTCTGCTGTGATCAAAAGCTTAAATTATTAATATTCTTTATTTAAATGAAAAGGGATAAAATGATGAGGCAGATCTTTAGAAATGTAATGTACTTTAGAATGCTTTTAGATTTTATTTTTCTTTAGATTCATTGTCTGTATCTTTTAGTTTGAATTCTTTTCTCTTGATTTGGAAAGTTTGTAACAAATTTCCAAATCTTTAGTTATTTGATTTTTCATTGCATGGACTAAGTAGTGAGGAAAATAGTGTTCTAGTATTGTACTTAGTTCAATTTTTCTAATGAGAAAATCTTTCTTGTGACAGATTTATAGACTCTTTGGAAAGAGTCAAAAATGGTTAGTTCATTGATACTACCTGTCAGTTATATGTTAGTCAGACCAACAATGTCTTAAATACAGTTAAAAATTCTAAGGGTTCTTCTCAAACTGCAATTGCTGTAGTAAAAGTGGGTATTTTACACAGTTCAAAGTAGTAAATAAAACTATTGCCCTTCAATTACTATTTTTTTTGTGAAATGAGAAATATAGAATCATAGTATCACAGAATCGTTTAGGTTGGAAAAGACCTTTAAGATCATTGAGTCCAACCGTTAACCTAGCACTGCCAAGTCCACCATTAAACTAGGTCCCTAAGCACCACATCTACACGTATCTTAAATACCTCCAGGGACGGTGACTCTACCACTTCCCTGGGCAGCCTGTTCCAATGCTTGACAACCCTTTTGGTGAAGAATTTTTTTTTTAATTCCATCAAACTCTAGACAATCAAAACACTCCCTTACAGGGCTACCCCACCACCTCTCCTTCCTCGCCTGTCCCTCCTGAAGAGTTTATAGCCATCCATTGCAGCGCTCCAGTTGTGCGAGTCATCCCACCATGTCTCCGTGATGGCAATTAAATCATAGTTGTCCCACTGCACAGTGGCTTCCACCTTCTACTGTTTGTTGCCCATGCTGGGTGCATTGGTGTAGATTCACTTCAGTTGGGTTACTGATCCCACCACCTTTATTGGTTCCTGTGTGACCATTCTGAGGCACTTCCATGGTTTATAACACATCAATAACCCTTATGTCTTTGCTGCCCTGTGGATCTCTATCAGACAGCAAACCAAAGGACCTCACTAGCACACTGTCCCCCGAACATTGGCGTGCCGCCCCCAGGCTTATCTCTAGCAAGCCTGGCTTTATTCCTTTCCCCCTTCAAATCTAGTTTAAAAATCCATCAATGAGCCCTGCTAACTCCTGTGCAAAGATCTTTTTCCCTCTTTGAGGTGTACCCTGTCTGCCACCAGCAGGCCTGGTGTCGTGTAGATCAAAAACTGAAAAATTTTGCTGGTGACACCAGACTCAGAGCCAAGTGTTGATTTGCTGTCTCTTCCTGTTTCTTCTCTCATCATTCCCTGCAACTGGAAGGATAGGAGAGGACACTACTTGTGCTCCTGATCCTTTAACCTGTCATCCCAACATGCTTATATCAGGCAGCCTTAGGAATCTAAAAATTTAATTTCAGGTCTGAGCTAGGCTGTGCAGGCTTCCTTTACAGCCACTGAAGGAGGCAGTTCCAGGGTGTCTTATTCTAACATACGTGTGTGTGAGTGCAATTCCCCAGCAGTTCAAGCAGAGCTGTCTTGAGGCTGTGCGTTCCTAGCTTGCTCCCTTCTCTTCTGCTAAATCCTTTGGGCTTACATTACTGAAATTCCCAGAAAGGTACATGACAGCATGAGAATCTTAGTGTCAAGTAGTGTTTAATAAAAATCCCTTCTTCTGCTTTTATTAAAGAGATGTTTCAAAAATATCATTAACGTTCCAGCACAAATAAGTGCCAATATTAGCAAGAGCTTGTGAACCTGGGAAACTAGACACAGCTAATACAAAATATATAGACAAATCTCAGTCTTGTTAGTAGAAGGATTACCTCTGATGCACGCAGATTAAATAGTGCTGGGACTGGGCTGGCACTCATGAGTGGTAATGGCAGAGATAGTCGATGGACTGGAAAGAGCCTCACACCCCTGCCTTTCTTAAACAGCTATTCCTAAATGTAAGACTAATGCTCATGGGTTTTCAAAATGTCTTAACCGTATTTTTTCAGATACTTTAACATGGACATGTCTGTTTTTTCTAATATTTGACTTTTATTTGAATTGTATTTGGTCATCAGATATTGTCAAAAGTGTATACTCGTGTCTGGCTAGGTTTGGATTTTGGTTTTTGTAGAAGGCAAGTCTTTTTAATACTGAGATGCTTTTTATTACACTGGCTTAAGCATGTCAAAAGACTAGTGTTAGAAATGTTATACTCTGTAGACTTGTACTGAATCCAAGGTGTGATTTATAGCTTGCAGTTTTTCTCAGTTGTTAAAACCTGTTCATTCTGATTATAATTTAATTGTGTTGAGTCTTTAGGGTTATGAAGGGCTACTTTTTAGAGAATAGTATTTTATACCACTTGAAAACTGAGACTCACTGCTGAGGGATGTTGCACGTAAAGTAGATCTTAAGAGTTTAACTGCTAAAATGAATCAGAATTTTGATACTTACATTGCATTTCTCTAATGTTCTTTAGATGTGGGGATGCACCATTGGTTTTGCTTGTCTTTGGGGTTTTTTTATTCTGTTTCAGTTTGTGTTTGAATGATTGAATTGTCTGCTCTTCAGTCTTGGTGTCTCCTCCTTGTTCTGTGAATGTTGTGTAAGATGGCCACGTGTTTAGCTGTTTGTATTTTTGCTTCAGCCAGAAGAATGAATTACTGTATGCTGTGGGCTGTTTAAATATGCTGACAAGATGACGTACTAAACTCATTTGTTAGAACCAAGCTGGTTGTGGATTCAGTTTCTGAGTGATGACAGTTGGTTACATTGGGACATTTAAAGGAGGACTCTCAGCCATCACTTGTGCTTATTTGCTTTTTTTTCTCAAAATCATTGTGGAACTCAGATGACCTTTTCCAAAGTACCTCACAAGTAATTCAGGTTGAGCACTCCATTTTGCCGTTGATCTACTTTATCTTGGCCTACAATAAGTACTTTTGAGGCAAAGATAATGTCTTTTATGTACTTATGTATCATTTTATCATAACAAGACCATAGTGACTGCTTTTAGGTGTTACTGTAATAAAAATAATTAGGATTTATTTGTAGTTATAAAGTAGAAAAACAAGATGAGTGAGATACCATTCAGAAATCCTTTGGTTTACATCCTTAAAAAGTTTCCCCCACTTTTTTACATTGGGACAGTACTGTCAACCGTCAGAATTTCTTATGTCATAAATCACTAGTATTACGTATGACATTTTTAATCACATTTATTGTTAGGCTGGTTGTAAACCACTTACCAAAAGGCAAGATATTACCAGCATTGTTACTCTGCTTGATACCATTTGGAGAGAGACAACGTGATACTGGGTCAGACCAAAGATCATGTAGCTGGTATCCTGTCCCCAGTGGTGGGTGATTAGCAGATGCCTTGAGAAGAGTGTAAAAACGATGCAGAAGCGTAGTGATACCTCCCCAAAATACTTCTTCCAGCCTTTAATGATTCACAGCTCAGAGAGATCCAGAGCCAGGGCTGTGAAGGGGTTCTACTTAACAGGCCCTCCTGAATTTTCCTTCTGTGAAATAAGTTTACCTAAATGAAATTTGAGGTTCTTTTGCATATGCAGTTTGATAATTCTAGATAACTTTTTCTATACAGAAATCCTATTTGATTATTGCATGTGATAAACAGTACTTGGTGATTCAGCCAACAATGTTTAGTGCCTGAAGGCTGGTTTATGTTAAATGTGAGTGTAGGAAATTACACGCTTAGCTAAAGGAAAAGAGAAATGAGAACTGT
>VXBL01005072.1:0-66301 GCA_013400195.1 Aramus guarauna
AGGGGCGGGCGGGAGGCAGCCGCCGGGCCTAGCGCGGGGCGGGCGGCGGCGGGCCGGTGGCCGGGCCTAGGCGGTGGGGGAAGGTTGCCCGGCCGCGGCCGTGCCCCGGCGGGAGCCGGGCAGAGGCGCGCAGGGGATTTCCGGATCCGTGCCTGCCGGCGGCTGGAGCCGGGACGGGGACAGGTCTGTCACCGCGCCGGGCTCGGGGGGACCCGGGTCTGGGCTCTGAGCCGGCGGGTGCGAGCGCTCCTTCCTGCCCCCCGCCCGCCTCTCCGGGCGTCCCCTGCAGCTCTCGGGGTGCCGGGGGGGTGTCTGGCCGCTACCCGGTGCGTGGCCGCAGGCCGCGGCGTCCCTCGCCCGCGCCTGGCCCGGGGGGACCCTCCACGGGGGGAGCTGCAGCCGTGGGGTGCCTGCGCTGGGTGGGCTTGGTTCCTGCGTCCCTTCAGGCTGGTTTTCCGCTGATAATCGGGGAAGAACAGAGGCTGCAGATGTGCTCGTGGGCTTCCGAGGGTTAATAAGATGCTACGGGGTTGTTGTTATTATTATTGTTGGTTTTTGTCTGGGGAAAGTAGTTGAGCTCTAAGTAGGCTGGGGTGAGAGCTTATGCAGTGTGTTGGGTTTTAAGGTGTGTTTCTACCTGGTACTTTACTACTTGGTATGTGAAATTCAAAGTCTGCTGACTTCTTTAGTCAAGTATAGAGAGTGTATTTCAGGTCTTGACTACTTCTAATATGTCTGATGCCAATGGGTTCGCTGCGCTGCTCGGCTTTGAGTCAAAATTGTCATGCAGAACTTGTAAATAAATTTAGTGTTCCTTAATTTTTATATTTTTTTTTTGACTGTGGAAGATTTGGGGCTTTTTTAGTGTTTTTGAAAGTTTAGCATAGTATGGGATCCTACTTTTAAACTTCCCAGCAAAGAACAGAGTGGCACATGCTTGGGAATGTATTTACAGATGACAGTCCCAGTCGCGTGCGATTTGGACTAGGAAGATTGGGTGGGTATGAAGGTAGATCTTACGGCACGCAGATGTAACTGTGGATTTACTGTGAAGGAAGCTTCCCTTTTGCTTCAACAGCTAGCAGTGCAGCCTCCAGGGCTAATGCTAGAGGCTATTCAATTCTTAACAGTGTGTGTGGCATGGTTATTTAAGTTCTAATTCCTTCTGTATTAACTTCTTGGTCAACTAATTTACTGTTTTTTCCCCACTTAAAAACTTGCAAACCTCATTGGTGATGTTGTCTTATAGCATCCAGATTTTCTTGGCTGGGGGATTAAGAAGTCTGGTCTCTTACTCCTTAACTATTACCTTGCTTCAGGTTTCTGGGCTGTAGCCTGGAATTCTGGACCCTAACTCTTGACCTTCCCACCTGGAAGCAACTGGATGTATATCTTGTGTCTTTGCAGCGCATGGCTTCTATAAATGCTTTCTGGTTGGATATATTAATTTGTCACAAGTTCTATCTTTTAGCCTAAAAAATACATCTTACGGGGCGAGGAAGCTGCCTTTTCCCAGTGTAGCGTTTTCTGCAAGAGGTTCAGTTGTGTTAGGGGTGAAAGGAAGAGCGTAGCGCTGCGGAAATGCTGTGCCTGGTGCGAAGGCTGGTTTAAGAAGTTAGACTGTTCCCACTGCGTCTGACTGGTGCGTTCCCCACGCTGTAGTTTGGTCCCTCCTTAGCTCTCAAGTACAGCTGCTGTAAAGGGGGCTGCTAAACTAGTTATCCCAAAAGCCACAGCAGAAATAAAAATCCGACAGCGCTACAGCAAGTGTGGCAGAGTAGGGGAGCTTCATAGCATGGATAGGGCCCAGTTCTGTTTCCATCACACAGTGTGATTAGAGCTCCTGCTTAGAAATAGGTAACACCACTGATCCTGTCACTTGTAAGAACTTAACTTTATCCTTTCCTTTAAATATTTCTTTTAATCTGGTGAGAGAGCTCAGCAATCAGAAATATTCAGGCAGTCCTGAACACAGAGCATATGCTATGCTCAAGTTTTTTAAATCTCGGAAAGGTAGCTTTGGCAATATGGAACCTGTGAGTCTACAGTAAGAGCTTAAAGAATGAAGCAGAAATTAAATTGGTCTTTGTTGTTTTGGCATTAACTAATTTTTAAAAGCGATTCACATGCATGGTTGAAAGGAGATTGTTATATAAAACTGGCAATGAGTGTTTCTTTTTCGTTGATTGCTTTGAAAATGCTGTTGGACAAACTCTGCAACACAAAATATACCTATGTATTCATTCTTTCCTCTGTCTTTTCTGTTGACTGTTACTTTTGTTTAGTGTAAGGGATGTTGCTGGTAAAGGCTTTCTTGCAGGGCCTGGAAAAGGGAGTGCGTGTGGCCGAAGTAATGAGAACGCCAGTAACCGTAGTTGCTTCAAGTTCCTAAGGGGGGGAAAAAAGGAGTTGCTAATGCACAGATGTATTATCAGATGGATTGTGTTTTCAAGCGCGGACTTTTGCCTGTGTAAAAATGACTAGATCGATGCTCATTACTAGGTCCAGATTCCTCTCAATTTTTAGTAATATTAATCAGCATTGTGACTTGGGGTGAAAACAGTGTGAAACTGAAAGTTGGAGCTCACATCCTTCTCTGAGGGAGAGTAGTTTTTAATTAGAATTTGTTTTTGTTTTGTTTCTGCACGAATGCAGTCACATCTGTCAGATGCACGTGGACTGGTTTTCCTGCGGTGTGTGTATTGATAGAACTGTGTATTGCAGAGGAAGAAGTTGTCCTGATATATATGGGCAGGTTAGTGTGTGCACTGAGGTGTACCAGGCTCTAAGTTAATAGCAACACAAAACTTTAGGTAAATGTTGCATGTATGTGACAGAGAATAGCGAGGGTTTTTTTGAGAAGGCTTGATAAGGTCTCGTTCCCACTTCTTCTAATCTTTATAGCTTTCTAGACCTTTACTTCTTTTTTCTTTCCTTTTTGTTTGACATATCTCACTGCGTTTTCCCTGATAACGACTTCTGGGGGAAAAAAAATAAAATCATGTCAGTGTGCAGGTCTTGCATGTGAGCAGTGTTGATTTGATAGAGCACTAAAGGCTCATTATATACTGAAACAAGCAATGCTTGCCTTTGATAGGAGGTACTCTGAGTGGCAAAGCAAGTTTCATGTGCTTATGGTGGTACTAGGCAGGAATGTGAGACCGGGGTAGCAAGTGCAGGGTGTACTTTCTTATTCTTAGGCAGAAGTGGGAAAAAGAAGATAAGATTTTAATTAACAGGACCTCTCTGTTTCTCCTATCATAAGTGTAGGTTAGCAGGGAGTATATAGAAAAGTGAAAAAGAAAATCTTTCACATCTGAGAAAAGTTCCAGGAGTACTGAAATTTGTTCCTGAAAATGAAGTGTGTCCTTCTCATGCAATGTAAGTCAGAGTTACGAATTAGTAACTTCTGTTAGCACTGTGCCTGCCAAGCCAAGTTACCACCTAGGTCCCCGTGGGTCTAGACACGATGAGATGAGACAGTAAAATATGACTCTCCTTCCAGGTAGCTTATAACAGGAGAGCAGTATTGGCTAGTGCTTAATAATTGAGCGCAAGTACCCTGTGCTTAATTAAAGACCGAATGGGAGGTATTGGCAGGGAGCGCAGAAACTCATCAGAGCAAATGGGCTAAGAAAGTGATGGTTAGAGCAGTGCTTTTTGAGAGATGTCTTTTACGAAAGGCAAGTACTAGTTGTTGTGGGCATTGTCTGTTCATAATGCTGGATTAACACATTGAGTGACAAGCAGGGTGATAGTAGTGGGTGCTGTATATCGGGAAGGTTGAGACAAACTCTGTTTCTTCTCCGTTTGCGCATACAACAAGGCACACAGAAAATGCGTGTTCGAAATAGGCTGAAGTCTTAGTTCGGACAGGTCTGTAACTGAGAGACCTGAAAGTTGGCAACATAGAGATGTTTGAGGATGTCACTGAAATTACCTGAGAACGGATGTAGAGTCATGTAGGATGAAAGTTGGTAAGGTTTATCCACCTCTTCAGGGATAGATGAGAGAGAGAAGAGTGCAAAGAGTGAGATGGATATGTACGTGTGGGGGAGAGAGAAAAAAAATAGTCTGCAATGTGGAAGGCAGCTTAGAGTACGCGATGCAGTACCAGTTGTGAAGAGGTCAATGGAAACCTTGGGAAGAGCCATGGTGGACTGCGTGTGGGAGATGCTGAACAGGAATGGGTTCAGTTCTGAACTGGCAACAAGTAATTCTTGATCTCCTTTCACATCTGAGTGTGGTGAATATGCTGATAAGGTTGGGAAGGTACAAGATCAAAGAGCTTTTTTGTTTTTTTTGTAAAATGGGAGAGCCTAAGCTTGTAATGTGAAAGCCTTTGTTTTTAATGTGAAGACCGAGGAGAATGAGATGTGAGAAAGATGAAAGAAGATGAAAGTGTGTCAATGGGAAGCAAAAGGGACTTGGAGAGCAGATAAGTTTGGCTATTCTTGTATGGAAGACTAGGTCGGACCAGTGATTTAGCTAGCGTAATATCCTGTATCAGAAGATTCCTATGGAAAAATAAGAACAGGATGCATATATGTGGTATGTTTCCCTGACGTTCCCTCCTAATGCCCATCGCAGGACAGAAGGAAATCAGTCAGCTACTGATGGAGAATCAAGAGGTGATTTGAAAAGCTGCTGTGACTGCAGGTAGTTGTCCAGCAGTGCAGATGGCAGAATTGCAGTAGGAAAATAGTGAATTAGTTACTTCACTAGTAGAAAACAGCCACTTACACTCTCGTCGTGTTCTCTCGACACAGGAGTGAAAACAAAAGTAGGCTTTTGGGCTGGGCTTAGCCAGGCTTGGGCTTGGCAAGCTGGACCAAGTGACAATAAGAGAGCAGGGCAAAAGAAGGCTGTCATGGTGGGAAGCTGTTAATTTGAGTGGATACAGTGACTCAAAGCTTTAAATGTTTTATTGATAAAGATTTAAAGTAATGAAGAATTCAACTGCATTATAGCAAATAAACGGGGCAAATAGAGCAAGTAAGCAAGTAAAATTAACTGACTTGAACAATAATACCCTCATACAGAAGAGTTGTCTCAGAATAAATCCTCCATGTAGATCCTGTACTTGGAAATAAAATCAAATAGAATAATTAAGTGATTTTTGTCTCAAAATAATATCCATATGGCAGAGTTGTTCTGAAAGAGCTACAGATAGCGAATAGTATACACCAGATTGTTACGAGTTTCTTGGACAAAAATTCTTAACACTTCCATAGAACTAAAGGAACATGATATATTTTAGATTGGTCTATTTTTCTTTTTTCTAGATAAAGATTTTTTTTTTTAAAGCCAGTTGTTCTCAGCCATGCTTTCTTCAGTCATACAAATTGACTAGTCAAATCATGCTGATACTTTTGGTGAAAGGAGATATGCACTTATTTTTGGAAAAGCCTAACTTTCCTTTTGTATGTCCCTGGGGAAAAAAAAATAAGTGGGGGTTTTTTTAGGGAGAACTGTGGCCATTTCTGCTTACTTAGGTGGGTGAACAATTTTTTCTGATGGATAAAGGCAGATCAAAAATCACCCTGCAGAAAACTGAATGCGATCTCTTCTGTGTAAATGATATTGCTAAAACAGTGTATGCAGGACACTGGTGCCGGTGGTAATCGGGCAGTCTTCCACCCAGAACCAGGCACAGATGAGAACAGTCACGTGAGCTCCTGAAGTACTCTGCGTAGTCTCCATCAATGAGCTTTTCAGGTGGAAATAAAACAGAGTAGCATCTCACAAAGTGGCAGATACACTTTTGAAGCTACAGCCTAAGGTAATCACAGTCACGTTCATCCTTGCCATTTCCCATTCCAACTTTGTCTAACATCACATTTGTGTTTGTACTTCTGGTTACCTGTTGCAAACATTGTATGTTGTGATTTTATTAGTATACAACACTTGTTCAGGTCTGTGACAATGTCAATGTATATAACTGCTAAATTTGTTGATACATAGACTTGTTTTGAAAGATGACGCGAAGCGTTATGTCTGTGACGTAACCTACCATCTGCTTGGCAGAATGTAGTTGAAGTGGACAAGTGCTGCCCTGAAGCGCGGGCATGAGTTGAGGTGGCCGGGAGTACAGTTCTTCCCATCGCCTGGTGGCATGGCTGCGGTGTGCCTTGAAGGGCTGGAGGGGGGTGGAAAAAGTAATTATTTCTCAGAGTTTGGCAAGTACCTGTCCATGGAGTGGCTGCACTTGGAGTCCTAAGTGGTTCTCTTTCAAAATCACCAATACGTTACTGGCATGAAAAATGGCATTTGAAAATTAAACGTCTCTTCCAGTGTGCGCAGACC
The DNA here is from genome assembly GCA_013400195.1 of Aramus guarauna. NCBI lineage: Eukaryota > Metazoa > Chordata > Aves > Gruiformes > Aramidae > Aramus > Aramus guarauna. The sequence continues at coordinate 6,307 of VXBL01005072.1, forward strand.
ATGTTTCACTGTGAGTTTGCACAGCAATGTCCTGTGTCACCCAGGCGTCTGGGCTCCTCGGTAAGGGAACGCAGGTGACAGGCACGAGGGTTGTGTCCCCAGGTCTCAGTGAGCTCACGCCACAAACTCCCAGAGTGCTGATGCAGGAGCCTACGATGCAGTTCTCAAATTCACTTCCCTCCTGAGAAATGATGTGTGTCACTGGACAGCTAGACACGCACGGACCCGTGAGATGATGGCTCTGCTTCTGGAGTGCTACTGTCCCTTCAGAATCCTCCCTTCAAAGCAACAGGGACCATAGCAGCCAGTTGGGTCACAGAACCTAGTTCTCTGGAAACAGGATCTATCTATGAAGTGTTTTTTCCTGTGCCTCATAAAGAAAGGACAGAAACTGCTGGATATCTAATCTACACATTTATTGTACCAGGAACAATGTTTTCAGTGGGAGCTATTGTCTCTTAAATTGATACACAGGAGAGGAATTATATATTTTTAATAAAATCATGCCCACCTTTTAGTTGGGTGATAAAGTGTGGACAGGTTAGCTTGCAGAAAGCTGTTCCCGAAGACAGAACGGAGTGAGTGAGCGGTTTTTCCCAGGGAAACAGTAGGCTTATGTAGTGTACCACAACGGGAAATTTTACAAAACGTTCAAAGACTGTGCTGTGGGAAGGGAGGTTGGCTGAGAACACGTGTAGTCCTTCAGTTGATTGGGATACACAGAACAATCTTAAAAAATTGTACATTTAATCAGCTTGCCTTCAGACTTAAGTATTTCAGACTTAATGCTTGACAATTTGAGATGTTACAAACTACAGCACATACCTTAAAAAAAAGCAATGCTCTTTGGGGAGGTATGTTATTAAGAACCCGTCAGTACTTAAATTTACCAACTGAAAATTTGTCAGTCTGTTTCACTGAAAGGCTAAAATAATTTGAATCCTCCGTAATAAACTCTGCTGTTCCTCAAACTGAGCTGGAAGTCTCCTGAGGTTTTAGGGCAGGGAGGAAACCTGGGGGGCTCTGTAGCCAGCTGGAAAACTTACACATGGTGTAGGCACACTTACAGTTCATACCGTTTGAAGGTACAGCACAAACTTCGTTGCTGTTCAGCATAACTAGGTGAATTATGAAGGTCCAACTGTAGAAGTATTCCTACAGTCCTGGTTGACTGTCAGGAGCAAAGAAAGACTTCTGCTAAGGTTTTGCCTCTTGGTAGCATAGCCTATTTTATACGATAGTCCAAGCGAGCGCTCGGCAAAGCAGTAGGTGTGATGCCACAGCAAATACACAATTTCCTTCTTTTGAACCCTGTTCCAAATTGATAGTATGTTGTCTTTTAATATTCTTGAGAGATCAAAATATGGGGGAGCAGATGTCTTTAATTCCAGTTGTTGCAAATATCAGCCCTCATGGTATTACTCTTCCAGTTGTGCTTAGGACAAGCTGTATTTGAAAGTCACAAGCCTTCTAGCCAGCTTAAACAACTGCTTTTCACAAATTTTAGCTGTATTTTTCCTTTTTTGCCTTGATATGTATTTGTCTCCTTTTCCCTGAATTTGTCTACCGGTTCTAATCACAGTGTTCTCTTGAAAAGTAAAAACGAAAGTTTTTCCCAAGAATATGTGGTGTTTGTCCTTACACAAATTGTGGTTAATTTACAGGCATGAAAAGGAATGATCTGTCCTGCTTTTTGTTAAATAATCAAGTGAACTATCCAAAGCTTAAAATAAAAATAGTAGATTTTTAGGGTTTGCTTATGAAAAGTCCTCTGTAAATAATTTGAATAAGGTGATTCCAAAAATACTTGAGTTGAACAATATTCTGCTGATTTGTGTTTTGGATGGGTATTGTTTTACTGTTTTTAATGTAAAACCTTCAGATTGCTTGTAAGAATGCATTTGAAGTGATTGGTTGAATTTAGGGTCTGAAGTCTAATGCGCACAAGTTTAGTATATTAAAGTTACTGTAAATATATATAAATGATATCACTTAGTATGTCCAGTGAGAAGAGTTGGTTTCATAATTTTCACCTTTTTCCTTAAAAGTTTATTCTGGGCTATAAATTAGTTTCCAGATATGAGAGTGGTTTAAACTTAATGCAGATTTTTTAACTCACTTTTTATCTGCAAACATTTACTCTAAATGATAACAGCTTTTAATTTACATTCCAGATTTTTTCCACAGTCAAGTGTGTTTGCTTGTTTTGCAATTTTTGCTTTACAAAAACTTCCTATGTGATCCCTATATTGAGTATCAGTTACATGCTAGTAACACCTCTGTCTGATAAGCGGTTTGATGTTGCTCAGTAAGGCCCGTGGCATATAATGTAAATGTTCACGTGGGGGTTAGTAATGACTTTCACAAATGGTAGACATAGACACAGTATCGCCTGGCTGTGGTATAGACCTATACGTAGCTGTAGTTTATTTTTCACTTCTGGGAAGTAATTTTTCCTTACATAGGTGTCCATCCAAAAAGACACTTGAGAACATCCTGAGAAAAGGCACTGGCACACTAGAATGCATTTCCTTTGCATATTGCTGTAATAATTAGTCAACTCTAATCCCAGTGTGAATTTGAGGTCACTTTTTAAGAAGCAGGTTAGATGTACAACTCTTTCTGACACAGGAAAATACATTTGGGATTGTCATTTAAATATGTTGCATTTATAAGTGAATGTGAATCCCGCTCCTGTTATACCCCTACATAAAAAAATATTTTTCTCTTTATAGAACTGACAGTGCATCAGCTGACCAGGACAATTTAAAATACTCTTCATCCAGAGATCGGGGCAGTTCTGCCTCCTATGGATTACAACCCTCAAATTCAGCTGTGGTGTCTCGACAAAGACACGATGATATCAGAGTCCACACTGACATACAGAATGAAGAAAAAGGTATACAGATTGCTCTTTCATGTGTAAATTGTGAGGGGACATTCAGAGAAAGGGAGTAAACTTGAAATGGTAGAGAATTTTTTTAATTTTTTTTTTTTTAAAGGCAGTGATCTGTTATAACTCATTGCCACGGTATCACTGTGTTGAGAGATTTATCAGGAATCAAAGAAATGTTGTGGTTGATATGAATAGTGAGAAAAATACGTGGTTGCATTAGGAGAAGACTTAATGCGTTAACAGAATAAGCACTTTTTCCTAAAGAATAGTATTCTGGATGTGTCTGGTCTGCAAGTTGTAATTTCTTCCTGAATACTGTCTGGTGCTTCCGGTATTGAAAATGGGCTGCCCGATTGAATGGGCTACTAATCTGATACCTCACCTATTGCAGTTTACTGCAGCAAACCGGAATCTTTCGTTGGGAATCAAATTGGTATTTTGTCATTAATGGGAATTTCTACTTCTATGTGCCTCGGTGAGGCTTCATATAAATCATATGATGTATGGTTCATACAATTTTTTCCTGTGTGTTTTTTTTTTTAATGGAAATACATTCTCTAGAAAATAACTAAAAATTCAGAATCATATCTTTTTCATCTTCATGAAAAAGAAATCTGTATTGTGATTGTTTTTTTTTTTTAATTGCCTAATACAGATATCAAATAGGAGGATTTTTTACTTGCAGAGCCACTATTTGCCTATATAAATCTTCTTCAGGGAGGCCAGACTCAAAAAAATCTCACAGGAATATTGGCGTGGGAGTTTTTGTTCAGGATCCTAAAAAACATTCGCACTCCCCCTACTTCTCTGCCCTGTAACTATCTGTGAAGAATTGCTACATCTTAGGGGAAGTTACAGCTGGGTGCACTGATGCAAATTTATTTTTTAAAAAGTAGTAGGTAGTGTTAGTGGGAGGCAGGAGCATGGTATTTGTTTATCTGCATACCTTGAGAACCGTAAGATTTGGTTAACTTTAATAGAGAAAGTGCTTAGAAAGTGAGTCTTATCTGTCAGTGTTTCACACAGACTGGCATGGTAGGTTATTCTTATACTTCCAAGTGTGCTAGTATTTAAAGGACGTACTGGCAGAGTAGTGAAATAGTACGTTTCGGATAAATTCAGTATTGTAGTTGAAGTTGCTGGGAAAGTGCCGTTTGAAAAGAAAAATGCACCTATCTGCCTCAAGTGCTGTGTCTTACAGGGCATGTCTCTGCTCGCTCAGCGCTGTAACTATCCTGCTGTCTTCAGGAGTGACTTGAAAAGAGACGAGGAGGGTATTCTGTACTGTAAAACCAAATTCCAAGTATCTCTAGTTCATTTTTATTTTTGGAGATGTTTGTAAGCTTGCAGATACAGAGTAGTTTCTTTGTTTACTAAGATATTTCAATTAATCTGTTGGAGTCTACCAGTGTGGAATATTCATTTTACAAACTGCTTCCACCCCCCTCATCTCTTTCACACATGCACACATACACACACCAGGGGATAACTGAAGAGAGTCATAATGCAATATTTACAGCCTTACTGCTGAAAAACCCGATTTCCCTGCTGTTTTTTAATTACTGTAAATGACAATTTGTTTCATATTGTTACCAAAGTTGCACCATCTGTATGTCAAGTGGGAGAATATAGGTTTGTGTTTAATTCATTTAAGATAATGTCAAATATGCTGTAGCAACTACTACATGCCTTTGCAGACAACCAAAAAAGCTGGGATATGTTGTGTGCTGGAGGGAAAGCATGCAATAACATTAAGAACTCCAGTAGTGTATGGTTGTATGTCTGTTCCTGGTAGTTGTGTGGTCTGAATGTATGATTATCTGACATCTTCAGTTAAACTGAATTCTTTGTTGCTTTGAATTTTAGTGATACACTTCTGTTTAATCATAAATATAATTATTAGTCTTAGAAGTAATTTCTTTCATGTGAAAGTGTTGGTTTGCTATGACAAAATAATGTTAAGGTGGCATACATGCTAATTTATGTTTAAAAATTGAGTTTAATGTTGTAAATCCAAATATACACAAATTATGTTTACTGTAATTGTAATTAATTACAGCTGAGACTTTACACAGGATTTTCTGTAATGGTAGGGTAGTCCCGTGGGTATAGAAATACACAAACTTCTACTGGTAGTTCACAGCTGCTTTTTATCAAAAGCTTTGCCTTCAAGATGACATTCTTCACATCTACTAAGGTCCAGATTCACCTTGAACTTAATTTTTTTTACCCATCCTATAGTCTCGGTAGGCTGCCTCTTGTTACAGAGAGCCACGTCTCCCTTTCCCCAGGCTTTCTTTTATACACTGATGCAGGTGGAATTGTGGAAATACCTTTTCTGCAAGAAGTCTTGCGTATCTTTTGTTCTTCTGGGTTTCATTTTATTAGTTGATTCTTCCCCATCTTTGGCAGGGAAGGTGCTTTAGGAAAGCCGCCTGCCCAGCTGCCTCGAAAGGGAGCTCTGATACCCTGAGTGAAGTATTGGGCAGGCGCAGTTTCACTTCTTCACAGTCTGGCAGAGGAAGAACCTGCCCCTGAAAGCAGTGTGGCAGACTAGAAAAATCTTTGGTTTCGATATTTGGGTGTGTAAATTCTTGTGGATCTAGGAGTAAAAATAAACAAATTACTCAAACCTACACTTTTACTTCTGTTGCATATTGTTACCAAAGATGTACTGTGTGTATCTCAAGTGGGAGAATGTAGGATTGAGTTTAATTTAAAATAATGTCAGTATTAGTGTGTGGAAATATTGATTGTTGTATGTTTAGGGGGAGTTGTTCAATCTGTACGTATAAATAATCTGAGGCTTTTAAAAGCTTTCTCTATTTTTTTGGCCATTTTACTGAGCCTGTGTGGTGGATTTATAACTAAAACAGAGTGGAAATTGGATGTGTGTAATCAAGGAGCAAGTAAGTGAATGTATCTAGCCACGTGTACTAGCAGTTTGACAGGAAGAATATTGACCCTGGCAAAATACAGGGTCAAAAGTAATAATAGGAAAACCCCAAATGCAACAAAATCGATGTTAAACTTGATTGTAGTAGAGATTTTTTCATATGCTTCAAAAAGACTGATTAGATTCTGAATATGTGATCTGGAAACTTACAGGGCATAACAGAACACTTCTGCACGTGAAAGTGAAAAAGGAAGCTAAAGAAGGTGGTAGAGGTTAGGGCTGCTGATTTCCATATGAATTGAGTAACTCATAACATACTACCCTGCTAAAATATATGCTCTGATAGCTTGTTCTAATCTCATGTTGGTTTTTCCACAGGTGGCTACAGTGTCAATGGAGGATCTGGGGAAAATACTTATGGTCGGAAGTCGTTGGGGCAAGAGCTGAGAGTTAACAATGTGACCAATCCTGATTTTACCAGTGTTCCACATGGGAATCGTGCTTTAGCCACAAAAGACATGAGGAAATCACAGGGTAAGGATACCATGGATTTCCAGGAAAAGAGGATCTCTTTTGGCAACCTCTCTTGTGTTCAGATATGAAAAGAATTTCACTGCAATTAGGTGATCTACATATCTGTGCGGATTTTCTTTGTAATATATGATCAGATGGTGTTGATGGAAACTGTCATCTTGTATTTACTGTTCCCTGCATTGAGACTTCCTCCACAGGTTAGGCAGATCTCCCAACTATATGGCTTACGCTATCGATCTTCCAGTTTCCTTTATATAGCTTCTGAACCCAGGTTAGCCACACTTAGCAAAGAGATCAAGGGCTCCAGGAAGGAGAATTTGCTCTTAGATTTGTTGAAAATTGATGCCCGAGTAAAAAGCTGTTAATTAACGAGTCCCTAGTGTGGGAAAACCTGCAACGGTGCACTCAACCGTTGTCTGCATCACACCAGGTGGTTAGTCAGTAGATGTGTGCTCCTGAACCAGCCACAACTCATGCTTCCTCTTGGTCGGCTGAGGATTAGAGGCCAGGGAGGAACAGGAGGCATCATAAGAATATGGGCAAGGTCTTGGGAGATGCAGTGAGAGGAAATCAGGATTTGCACAAGGGTGCAAGAATGTTGGGCTTACGTTTTTGAGAAAGAAGGTTTCACTTTTCCCACTATTTGGCTTTAAATCATAGTGGTTTTTTTAAAAAAAGGAAGTTACTCCAAGGACTTTTGAATGAAAACAGAAACTTTGACTAAGCACTGTCATTTATTGTGTCACTTAGTATAAGTGGTAGTTGAGCTGCTGACAGAAACTGTGACTGCTTTATGCCATGCATATTCTAAACATATGAGGACACAGTGTTTCTCCTTGAGGATTTATATTTCAGAGGAGACAAAAGGTGAAAAAAGAATGTTCAGTGTGCTTTGTGGGTGGAAGAGCTAAGGTGCAAGTGGTGACATGACTGTTGTAAAAGCCTGATCTTTGGAATGGATTAAACTCAGACTTTATAATCCCATTCTAGTGTCTTGATACAAAAATTATTCAGTTCTTTTAGTGTCTTAAATTGTGTCAATGTAGAGAAAATAGTGAATTGTCTAATAGAGAACTCTGTGTAAATAGTACTTCTGGTAGTGGGCTTGTGCATGAATTTATTATTAGTTAATACTGGCAGAAATGTCAGGAGTTACAATTTCAGATGACTGAAGTCGCTGTCTGTGACTTGTACGCTTCTGTATGTATTCTGTCCTCTAGATGTCAGATCTCAAGAGTTTCTCCTTTTTAACTGGGCTGTCTTTGTGATTGTTGTAGGTTTCAGCAAGTCATTTTGATTTTTCATACAGTCTTCAAAATACAGTGTGATTATGTTGCAACAGGATCTTACTTTAAAAATTCTTTTCTATTTTCTTGTTTCTTAGTGTGTGCATTAAACAATTTTTAAAGTAAGTGTTTTCTGTAAGTGAGTTAGCATATGGCTGAGACCTTGCTGATTTTTTACAAAGTGGAAGTCATATTAGTGTCTATTAACTAATGCTTTGGTTAGTATAGTTTCAGTCATGCTCTTTGGTTTATTCTTTATTTTTAGGTTGTGATTATGGCTCCACAGACAGCTAATGCTTACTCTCTTAGGGAGTAATGCCAATGTTCATCAGATATTAACTGAATAAAAACAGAGCTGCTTTTAGTAGAGTTTTGAACAGTATGTCTTGTTCTAGCAGCAGTTAAATGTGTGTCTCATACCAGTAACCTTGGTGGTGGTAGTTTTATTTATACAGTTCTAGTTTTAAGATTTTTTTTTTTGTCTGTAGAACAGCAACACCATATTTAGAAAAAAGTTACAGTTTTCCATGAAGAGATTACAAACAAAAAGATAAACGTAGAGAAGACAACACTAAAAAGTTGCAGGTTGTGGATTTTATAATTCAAGGCTTATACTTACTGATGACTTTTCACCTAACACTGAAGAGTCAACCAACATTTTTAGGGACAGAAGCGGGGGCTTTTTAGGGACCTTGCAAAGATCTAGAATATACTTAGAAAAAGTTATTTAGTAAAAATAACTTTCAATGTTTTCCAAACCACTGTAACCTGGTTTGCCCTTAAGAGCAGTATTAAGTGGCAGAGATCAGTGCAAACTAGGAGTAACAGAAGTAGTGATTGGTACTGTGTGTTCCTGGTCCAGGTTGGGGTTGGTAGAGTGCAGCTGTAGGAATATTGTAGAATAGACTTTTCTCTTTCTCTTGAGACACATCTGTTGTCTTGGAAAGGACTGTATTATGGGGTGGCCAATGCATTGAATTATTCAAGGACAGATTCAGATTGCTGTTTTGAGAGACTTCATATATAGACAGTCTAAAAGTGAAATAAGTGTTTGCAGATTTGGTTCAGCTTAAGCTTTCAAGACACATTCAGTAATGTAGGATATGGTACTTTCCTAGCAGAAGAGTTTTCATGTGGAATTATTCATCAGTAGCAGTTGCACTTATTTTGTGTACTGTAGTATGTGTTAATTTCCATTGTAACCAAGCTTTAAAAAACTTTCTTGTTCACATATGTTTTGTTTCCAAACTGCTGCATTTGAACTTTGGAAAAAAAAAAATATTTTTTCCTTGGTCTGGCAACTTGGAAAAAACTGTCCAGGTTTTAAAGAAAATGGTAGATGTGGTACACCCCTGGGCAGGCTGCGTTCTTCCTCATAGCTCAAGTCTGGGCAGAAATACAAGGAGATCTTCAGCAAGTGGTCATCTAGCAGGGATTGTGGTTCTTAGTCTGGCACTATCACTCAGGAAGATCTCAGATGCTGCTTCAGAAGGTGTCTTTGCTGATCATAATTCCTTGTATGCTTTTCGCCAGACACGTGGCTTTTCATCCACCGTGGAAGACTGTGGTTTCCAGATAAAGCAAGGGAAAAGAATCTTAGTTCTTCCTAAATGGATGTGTATGCCTCAGTCTTCTGTAAAATCAGCAACATCTTAAAAGCGCTCTTCATACCTGTCAGATAACATCTCACCACGTCTTGGGTAGTTGTGCTAGCTAGGAACAAAACGTAGGTTTGATCCTTCAGACTCTTATAGCTATTTTAATGTTTGCTAAGCCTGCCTAATCCTTCAGAATGTCAGGTGTCTTCAAAATTAATTGCTTAAAATGATGCCTGGCAAGAAACAGATTATCCAAGCCTATTTTATTCATATTCTCTTTTAAAATTCAAAAAATAAAGACATGAAAATAAGGTTGAGAATGTTCTTCATGACTATAATACAGAAGACATGCTTTACTGTAGATGATGTCGTGACCTATAAGAGTTACTGGCCTGTGGGTGGGTTCATAGGGTTCTGTAATACACAAGGACACAGAGGTTTTTGTTTCTTAAATTTCTTTATTAAAAGTTGCTACAAATTACCACTAGTAAAGCAAGTATATACTTATAATTAATTACTTAGACGTACACCTATGTGTATTATTCAAAGTGTTACTGGTTGAGCACTCGCCAAAGTTCTCCCAGGAATGGGACCAACTAATGACAGACAAAGTCTCACTTCGAAGATGATCTGCATCACGGAGCCTGGAGTCGGTCAGGCGTCCCTAGCGAGGGACCAGGAGATCTCGTGTAGTGAAGTCTTTGTTGGGGGACCTCTCAGAGAGAAGCTCCATTTTGGGTGGAAAGTGAGTTATTTTTATATTAGTAACGACGTAAGGAGGCATAGGATGCAACCGCCTGTAGCCACCAGTAGCTTTAACTACTGCTTTTTACCTGGAACAGCCAAGAGATGATGCTGTTTTTCTATTTTCTCAGACCCGTGTTTGCTTTCCTAGTCTGTTTTTCCAGCTGGAGCAGCCAATAGCTGTTGCCGATTCCTGCTTTCCCAGGATGTTTTTCACCTTTCCAAACTATAAGTTTGTTGTTGCAATGTCTTGGTTTTATGCTTATAAAGTATCTCAGGATGCTGGGAGTTAGATCTGGGGAGCTGGAACTGGATGATCTTTGACCCAACCCATTCTATGATTCTGTGATGTCTCAGGTTCTATAGGTATCCAGGTTCCCAGGCCGGGTTCTCAGGGTAGCGGTTCCTAGGCTGGCAGACATCGTCTGTCAGCGTTTTACCATCATAACCGGGTTGCCTTTATGTCTACTCCCATCGGATGACGCATAACATAGCAGAGAAAAAAGCTGTCAGTAGTTGTCTTGGGTGCTCTCGTAAGAGTCATGGTGACTAAGACGACCTCCTCGTGTTCCATGAATTCTCTGATTTTAATCACCATGAAACATCCAATGTTAAACTTTTGAAAAGAAACTTTGTTTCCTTTTTTCAAATGAGGGAAATTAATTGTTCGTATGAATTCATTGTAATTGGTACCTCAGGGAAACTGAGTTGTGACCTTCCCTGGTATCAACAGTGCTATTGGTCAAGTTCAAGGGAATGTTTTCTTAGGAAGATGTTAATCCTCCTGTGTTATGACCCACTTAAATCAATAGCCTCTGCACCTGTATACTCGTGTTCCTCAGCAGAGGAAGAATAGATCTATTTCCTTTTCAAAGTAGAGCCCTGCTAGCTAGCAGAGGACGACTCAATCTTTCTTGTGCCAAAATGATAGAGAAAACCTTGGTTCTTGGTAGTTGCTTGAGCTTAAATCTGGTTCTTTGCTTCAAGAACCAGCTTGTTTTTTCCACAAGGTTTTCTTTAAATATTATTTGTTGACTTATTTTTGTTTATATAGTCAGTCAGAAGTTTAACCTTACCACACTTCCCCTCTTTTTAAGTTCCATTTATGTAGAAGGGAACTAAATCCAGGTTTTTGTATAGAAGTAACACATTTCTGCTTAGTTCTGAATGAGTTCTACCCAGGTACTGGGCTGTCCACTGGAAGAAATGAAAAATTTTGGTAGCTAAATTAGATTTTACATTTAATTTTCCTCATACTAGCTTTAAAACAGATCAGGATTTATTTTTTACTTTTTTCTCAAATTGCTATTGTGAATTACCGAGTCCAGAAATGGTCATTTCAGACTACAGACTGATGAAGTGCTGTAGAAAAAAATAAAAAAATGCCTTTTCTTTTTCAGAGCGATCGTTGTCTTATTCTGACGAGTCTCGACTGTCAAATCTTCTTCGGAGGATTACTCGGGAAGACGACAGAGACCGAAGACTGGCTACTGTAAAGCAATTGAAAGAATTCATTCAGCAACCAGAAAACAAACTGGTTAGTAATTTCTACTTTTCCATAGCACTGGAATATTTCTTGTTTTATAAAACTGTCTTTTTAAAAATCTGAGTATTGGGATATGTCTGCAAGGAATATCTGTATACAAGGAATTTCCTTCCACAACAAAGGAAAGTGTATTCCTGCATTGCCCATCCTTTTCTGGCATTCAGGAAATTTTTTTATTGCTTGACTACTTATGACGTGTTGCCTTAAAGCAAAGTACAGATTGCATGAGCTGTAGCAATAAATATGGCATGCATGTGGGTTTTTTGACTGTCTTAGCAATATCCTCTGGATCCTTCAGCAAGGAAATACAGTAAAAAGGAAGTAAGATGTGGTGTTGCTTTTTCAAGAACTGTTTCTGTATTTTAAAAAGATTCTGATATTTATACAGTCTTGTGAATAGCTCATCTTAGAGTTACTCGCCTTTCCGGCTAAACACTTTTGTACGTGGATTCCCTTTTATGGGAAGAGAATAAAATAGATCTTTCTTTTCATTACATCTTCGGGGTTTTTAATGGATGGTTGAAATCTCACATATCCTTAAGTGCTTCTTAGGGATTTGGGGGGGGAGTATCCCACTGTGGGTATACGTTTTTATGTTATTTATTTTGAAGTGAAGTGTTAAGAGTATTTTGTCTGAGGTGTCTCCCCTCCTGTTTTGGAGAGCTTAGGAGTTCTCCAGATACTGAAAAAGCAGAAGTGATGGTTTCACACCCTGCCACTTGCTCACAGGCAGTGCTGTGATACTCCAGCGGTGGCTTATGTGACTATCCATATTTAGAAGTTGACTCATTCATTATATATTAATTAACTAGTGCTAATTGTGCTCTTTTCCAAAAGGCATGACACTGAAATGTTGAGACTTCCCTATTCTGTGCGCCTAGGTATAAGCAGACCATGTGGAAGCCTAGCTGCTACTTGAGCTTTCCTCTGAAACAAAATCCTTGTTAATAGAAGGGCTTGGAGAGTAAATGCTTTCCACAATTAGTCTGTGGTCATTTGTTTTTAATTACTGCCATTATTCTCAAGGCATTTTTCCCCATTTTTTTTGTTTTGTAACTGCATTTTATTTGGGTTTATTGGTATCTCAGAACATGTTGGAATCGCCATTCTAATATCTAACTCAGTGATGACAAACTTTGTACTTGTTAGTAGTCAGAATGTTAAAAGTTTGTCACTGAGAAACTTTTCTTTAAACTTCTCCCAGCTCACTAATGAGAACAAGATCAGATGTCAAGTGATATCCATGATGTCAAGCCTAAAACTTTGTAATGGATGGTGTTTAACCTAGCAGTCAGTAGCTCCTGCTGTTGTTGACATGATTAAGTGTAGTTTGACAGAGTTCTTTTCATTCTCCGGGTTGAAATGTGTGTTCAACAATGTGAAGTAGTAAAAGTCACTAGGCAGTGGCATTGTCATGTAGTGGCATCGTGCTCCAGCCTTGAAGTTGTATAGGTGCCTTCTGTCTCTTTTCTAGCCTCTTTTGCAGATACCAGGCACGCTTTTAAAATGTCCTGTGAGTTCTGAGGGGCCAAGCATGTGGACCTTTTCCCCCCAAACAGTGATGTTGCTCAAACTTCATAACAAAAACTAGATAACATCCACTGAGTTGAAGTTTAATATCTTTCTGCAGAAAGATAACTGGTCAAGAAAACTTCTTGTTAATATCTTATGCAGGTGCAGCTAACGTATTATTTTGCAACTTAACTCACTCATGAGGGATTTTTTTCAGTGCATGTGGGGAAAACAAGTATTTCTGGTTATGTTTACAGAGGAGCACTGGTTCATCGATCATAGTACTGTTTCCCAAAATAGTACTCTGTTTCTCTGATTGCCTAAGGAGAAATTTTTATCCTTCAGATTATATTATCTGATCAATTAAATATTCTGCTGATGCAATTGACCATTAGTATAGGAGACTAGGTCTTGAGTAGACGCTACTGATGAGCTGTATGGTGACTCTTACACTTGTGATGTAATGTTATCAGCAAGAACTAAACTTAGAATGAACCTTGGTAGCAGGCTGCCAATGTATTTTCATGGCTACTGTAAATAAATATGGACTATAACATGTAGGATAATATTGCAGTATTGCTTAATATAGTTCATGTTAGTCTGCAGTGGCCATGGAAAGCGTAATAGCATTCTATTAGCAAACAGAATTGGCAGTGGTATTTTTAATGTGGGGTAAACAGGACCTGGTTTGTAGAAGTTATTGTGCCATTTTTATGCTTATGCCTTTTATGTATCTTATAGGTACTAGTTAAACAACTGGATAATATCCTGACTGCCATTCATGATGTACTTAATGAAAGGTAAGCTGGAAACACTAAGCAGTTTGAAGGCTTTAAAGAGGAAAAATAACGACAGTGTGAGGTTTGGATTTCAGTATAGAAATGGACTGGAGAGCGGAAAGACTGAAAGAAATTCATGCTCTAATTTTGGATGGGTGTGATGTTGCAGTAACAGGACGGAACTGGGGGAGAGTTAAGGCTTAGGCCTGTTGCTGTCTAGAGTACGCTTACACGGAGAGAATTTGATGGACTAATGTGGCTTTTATGTTGTAGGTAATACGAAGTTGTCTCAGCTATGTTTAATCACCTGGGTGTAGTAGTGTGCTGCTGTGGCTGTCTGGCTTGCAAATTGAACTTAAGTTTTTTACAACCTGATCTAATTCATTTACATGCAACTAAGAGCATATGTAGGGGGAGCTCAGGGGTGTGGGGGCTTTTTGGTGGTTAGTTCTGTGTTATTACCCCAAGGCAGCTCTATGTTAAGAATTTTCTTCGTTGGATTGTGTTGCAAGTAGAATGGCCTATTTATTGCATGCTTTTATTTCTGTTGATTTATTCCATAGAAATAATATTTCATAGAATTTTTCAGATTATTAATTTTTAATTTAGCTTCATTGATGATGCTGCCGCTAAATAGGAGAGAGGCCGTTCCAGTCATACATATATATTTCTCCTTTAGTAAATATTTTAATTTGTTCATGGTTTCTTCTGTTCTGCTCTCATGTCTGGAGATTCCACATTTCTATTTTTTCTCCCCCAAATACAGTAGCAAATTGCTTCAAGAACTGAGACAGGAAGGAGCTTGCTGTCTTGGCCTTCTTTGTGCTTCTCTGAGCTACGAGGCTGAGAAGATCTTTAAATGGATTTTTAGCAAATTCAGCTCATCGACAAAAGATGAAGTTAAACTTCTTTATTTGTGTGCAACCTACAAAGCACTAGAGACTGTAGGAGAAAAGAAAGCCTTTTCATCTTTAATGCAGGTAGGATGACAATTTAAAACAGGATTATTAATGATTTTTCCAGTGCAATGCTTGAATCAACTTTTTAAACTGGAATGAACAATAAGTAATGTTATGTTGACATAATAAGTAAATATAATTACAACTGGGAGGGAACTTTCTGACTGAATGGGATTCTTTGATTGTGATTACGTTAGAAAGGAATGTCAGGTCTTCGTAGGATGATACATATTTTGATGTGACTTTTTAGTATATATTGCAGATCCAAGAAGAATAATCTTGTTGAGACAAAAAAGAACTCAAGGGGAATGGTACACAGAATCCAGCATGTTGATTGCTTTGTGCTACCTCCTGATCACAATTTCTAACTTGAATTGTAGTTAGATCTGAGACAGAGTAAGGTGTGTGCAGACAAATCTGATCCCCTGGTTCAATACAGTTTTAGGTCTGTTATTTTGGGTGTAGAACAACTCTGTCCGGGTCTGTGCTTGCATTTACAGAGCCAAAAAGCTTCAGCAGGAGAATCAGGAACTTAGAACAACTGATTGTTCTGTCATTAAAGAATTAAAGAAGACAGTGTCCTCAAGCCTTGAATCTGGGTCTGCCATATTTCAAGCAAATGCCCACTTGAAATGCTTATTTTCATGCAGTATATGTGATGCTTTTTATACTTTTTCCTTCCTGCAGAAAGAGTATTGAGATGTTTCTGATGTTTAAGTCAAAGTAGTTTGCTAAAAAGTGCTCAACATTGAATAAATCTGTGTATGTCTAATATCATAACTTTTTCACATGTTGTTTTAATGAAATGAAAAGTCTAGAGGCTTTGCTTTGCTTTTTAGCTTGTAATGACCAGCCTGCAGTCCATTCTAGAAAACGTGGATACACCAGAGTTACTGTGCAAATGTGTCAAGTGCATCCTTCTGGTGTCCCGATGCTACCCACACATTTTCAGCACCAATTTTAGGGTAAGTTTGCTTGGTCCTCTGTATTTCCTTTCATGCATAGAAATGTTGGTGGAGCAAACTGGGTAATTAACCTTTTTTTCAAAATTGCTTTTCAGGACACAGTGGACATACTGGTTGGGTGGCATATAGATCACACTCAGAAACCTTCATTGACGCAGCAGGTGTCTGGTAAGCTTGGCTGAAGAGTCACTACTGGGGTCCACCCTGGCCTGCAGATGATGTGGGTTTACTTACACAAGTCTGGTCCTACTGATATGAAGTTGAGATTATGCCAAAATGAGTTTCTGGCTAAATAACAGGAGACTTTGTTCCAATTTTTTTTTTTTTAGTAAATTTGCATGTTTCATTTTATGTTACATCTGGAAAAATGGGATACTTTATTCAGGCTACGTTTAAACATCAATTGTTTTGTGTAATTTATTAAAAAGTTCATAGATCTTAAGATATTTTCTGTGAAAGAGTATATTTTCTCCTATGTACTTCTAGAAAATCTTTGTGGTAAAGGCACAGTACTGGCATTTAAGAAATTGAGAAACTTCTTCCTATAGCTATAGCAGTTGTCTTGGAGTTGTTCCCAGCAAGTCTGTTATGTTTCCTGTGTCATAGTCCTAGATTCTATCCTTAATGTTTAACTGCTGTGGGCAGGACTGAACCTTAAAATGAATTTGTCAAAGGGGCAAAAGAGGGAAATACAATTTATACTTATTTTAAAAACAACGTATGTTAAAATTTTCATGGAGATGACCTTCTCCTACCTTAGCAACTTTTACCTTGGCAATATGCAACTAAAATTTAATTTTCCTGTGTTATCTCATTCCTGTGTTTTAATTACCCTGGTATTTTTCTACAGGATGGCTGCAGAGCTTGGAGCCCTTTTGGGTGGCTGATCTTACTTTTTCTACCACGCTCTTGGGTCAGTTTTTAGAAGATATGGAAGCTTATGCTGAGGTAAACAAGACTATGGTATATACCAGAGTTAACTGTGGTGGATTTCTTAATAAATCCACGGGTGTGATTCTTATGGATGCATTATACTTGCAGAAAATGAAATGACATGGCTTTCCTGGGGGGGAAAAAGAGGCTCAAATTATGGAGTATACTTAAAGCATGTGCAATGACAATTCTACACGAATCCTCGTGAACTACTTTAGTATCATAGCTGAGCTTTCAGCCCTTGTCATTGAGAATATCATGTAGTTATAAAAACAATTAGCCAAACAAGAAGGCCTTCATTGTTAAAAAAACTGCAGTGAAGACCTTTCACAGTCTTTCTTTGGTATTTTCTCTAATTGTCCAGCTCCAGTTTTTCAGAAGTGACTGTTGGGGGGGGAGAGGGATTCTTAATGCTTCTCTAGATTAATGGTAATTTTTTTTTTTTTTTTAAATGAAAGGATTAAATTGTGCAGCAGGAACTGATAGAAAATGAAATCATATAAATTTAACATACTTTGTTTTTACTTTATAACCTTTGCTTAGTTAACGGGGTGTAGAGTTTATCTGAAGCTGTCATTAAAGGAAGAGTTTTGGTTTGGGGAGGGATGTTGTCTTTTTCTTAAGGTATATGTGCTCATATGCTTATAACTAGATCATGCTATATTATATGTGTTAACATGCAGATCCTGTAGGTGAAATTGTACTTTCAGCTTAATCTGGTTCACTCAAAGCAGAATAAATAATTTGATTTTCTTAGCCTACTTTTATGTACACCAAGGCTTCTGATGATAGAGCTTGAAGACTTAGGATTCACAGTGTCCCACCAGCAGAAACCTGCACTGCTGTGGCTGTGGGCACACGGTTGCAAGTGATTAGTCAGTGCAGCAAGTCACTGCTTACCAGCTGGTGTGTCGAACTGGACACTGTGCGTATTCTTAGTCGCGGAAGAGTTTTAAGATAACATGCGTTAACTTAAATCATGGAGGAGGTGGTTCCAGCTAGTGTGTGTTTATCTCGGTGGGGTAGACCAAGGCTATATCTATACTAATGAGATCAGCACTTCTGGGAATGTTCCCAGGCACTGATGCCAGCTGGCATGGAGTAGCTTGCTAGTAAACTCAAGGTAGCTGCGTGTAAACAGTGTGATGGGAATGGCCACTCAAACATCCCGACTCTAGTTTATGGCCGGGAATTGTTTGGGAGAGCAGTAAGAGTGTGCAGCAATGAGGGTGATTGTGTTCCAGGGGCCAGGAACATCGTAAGCCTGTTGTAATTTGCAAGATACAGTCCGAGTACTGTTTCAGTAGCTAAACTAATGAGCAGCAGCTCATTACTGCTCTGTGACTTGCTCATCGTCATTGTGTGCCTGTGTCCCATCTTTGTATGTACGTGAAGTTGGAGATACTGGATAAATATATCTATAATTGGACAGTATCTATAATATGTCTGGAAAACAGATGGATTAAGTATTTTCAGCCTCCTGGTTTGATCTTTTCTGCATGTATTATAACTGTTAATGATGTGTACTGATAGATAAAACTTCCGTGCTGTAGGACCTCAGCCATGTGGCTTCTGGGGAATCGGTAGATGAAGATATTCCTCCTCCTTCAGTATCACTACCTAAACTGGCTGCACTTCTTCGGGTTTTCAGTACTGTGGTGAGGAGTATTGGGGAACGCTTCAGCCCAATTAGAGGACCACCAATTACAGAAGCATACGTAACTGATGTAAGAATTCAAGTTTTTCTTTTTGTTGTTCTTTGTTGCTGATGATATGATGCTACTGACTGTTGGGTTTACTTAGGTTTTGTGAATTTTACATGAATATGTGTATGCTCAGCTTTGAGCAAATATATTTTCTTGAAGAAATGTGCTACAAGAATGTTATTAAATACTAAGGTACAGATTGTGATAATGACACATAGGAGTCGTATGTAGCAGAAACTAACTCTTTCAGGCATTTTAACTTCATGCAGCTAGGTTTATCCTTGTGTTTGTCTTTGTAACCATAAGGATACTATTTATTCAGATTGTGGTGGTGCTATAAAAACTGAATTCAAATTGAGTTTGATTTTTATAAAATGTAGAGGTTTTGTCCATGCTGAAATTATATCTATCAAATCAGATAGCAAAGTCCTCTTGTTCTGAAGTATGGTATCTGATGGTGTAAACTCAGAATAAATATGATATAATATGCTAAGTAGCTGCTATACTTCTGTAACAGGAACTGTAGAGGATGTGAATGATAAAAAAAAAATTAAAAAAAATCTGCAGTCACAATCTTGTTGCTGCGTGAGCTGCACAACTGGAATTTATTCCTCTATTCCTCTGTGGAGTTCTGTGAGGGACACAACTTCAGATAAATAGTGTATGGATTACCTAATTAAAGCCAAGACAGTTATGTAACTTGTGTCTTTAATCTGCAGAGGATTCTTGTGACAAAAGCTCAAGAAAACTAGTCTGTCTTCTACAAGGGGAGTTCTGTTGGCATCAGCTGGAACTGAGCAGAATTCTGAATAATGAGTTTAGGTTTTCTAGGTCTAACTGAGTCGGAAACCAGGCAATTGAAAGTTTGTTTTTTTTCCTATACTTCTGAAAGGTAATGCCATGATGTGCAATATTTAGAATATTCTACTGGCAGAATTTACCAAGCTGCAGGGTAGGTGATGGGACAGGATATTAAATGGACATGAATATAATTAAATAGCATGCAGGCCTTGTCTCTTTTTAATAGAGTTTAACTTAGGTGTGTTTTTAATCTTCCAGGTTCTGTACAGAGTGATGAGATGTGTGACTGCAGCAAACCAAGTATTCTTTTCTGAAGCCGTACTTACAGCTGCCAATGAGTGTGTTGGTGTTTTACTTGGCAGCCTAGATCCGAGTATGACCATACACTGTGACATGGTCATCACCTATGGATTAGATCAAATGGAAAATTGTCAGACTTGTGGCACTGATTATATAATTTCAGTCCTGAATCTATTGACACTGGTTTGTACATATTTTTATTACTGTGGTTTTCCCATTGGAAAATTATATTTTCCAAGCAACTTTGTTTTTTTGTGTGTGTATTAGATAATATTTAAAACACTTTCTGATCACAAGCAAGAAATTCCTCTTCTAAATGCTTGTATTCTTTTCTGTAAAGCTTATGCTGCTAGCTTGTTTATGCATTTGGCTTGTTTAGTTTTAGTCTGAGGGTTTGAGTCTGTTTTGGTTTGTTGGTTTTTTTTTCTCCCTGGCTTCACTGTTGGACAGTGCCATTTGGTGCTGTTAAAGCCTGAAAATAATTCTCTGAATGTGAATTTGGGAGAACAAATACAAAATACTTGCATTTCTGGGAAGCTGTTTTTTCTAAATATAGTGTATACAAGCTAGAAAAACAGTATTTTAATTAATTTTTAATAAAAAAATTAGGTAAATATATCTATCCTTTTGTTTTTATCCCCAGATTGTTGAACAAATAAATACAAAACTACCATCGTCATTTGTAGAGAAATTATTTATACCAGAGTCTAAACTACTTGTTCTTCGTTATCATAAGGAGAAGGAGGTAAGAGTGGGTGACTTCTACAGGTGTATCACAACAGCCTTCATGTGTTTCTTAGCATATATTTCTTAAGCTGTAAAACATTGTTCATCTTAAATATATTTATATGTATCTATGACACTTCTGAAAAGGAGGATGGTAGCTAGTTCGTGGTTTTGGCATTTAGATTTGGTAAGGAATTGGCAAGTTGGCCATCATACCAGATAGAGAAGTCCTTAGTTGACTTGGCTTTCGTACTTGACGTGTTACGTGGATGATCCAGAAAGTAATTAATAGATTCTGTAAGTAAGTAGTACTTAATGACAGAAAACTGAAGGTAGGTATATGAATAGTCTAGTAAGATACATAGATAAAGAAGCATAACTTTAAATTCTACGTTGTTGATTAATATATTTTCTGATTTTGTGCTAATCAAATGTTACTGTAATTATATTCTCAAGGTCGTTGCAGCAGCCCATGCTGTATACCAAGCCGTATTGAGCCTGAAGAACATTCCTGTTTTGGAGACTGCTTACAGGTTGATTCTAGGAGAAATGACCTGTGCTCTAAATAGTCTTCTCTATAGTTTACATCTTCCTGAGGCCTGTTCTGAAATCCAGCATGACTCTTTCAAGAAGCATATATTAAATGTGGATAATGCAAAGTTTGTTGTTATATTTGACGTCAGTGCTCTAAGTACTATTGGGAATGCTAAAAACTCATTAATTGGGGTGAGTAAAACTCTACAGATAAAATTTCTGCAGTAGCTGTAAAACCAGGGTTTTTTTTTACTTAAAACATATCATAATATATTTCAGCAGTAGTGCACATGTGTATAATTAAAATTCTCTTTTTTGTTTCCTAACTTATGTTATAGAAAATCTTCCAGTATTAAAACTTAGGGGAAACAGAACGGATAGATTCTGTCTTGAGTTGGTGCATAATGACAAGCAGCTTCTAGGGGAGAGTGTCTTATCATGGTTATGTATGGATTGATTCAAAGACCGTCATACTAATTCTTTTTGAAAATCAGGACAGATAAAAGCAGCTTTAGTGTGTCCTCTGGTAGTATATCAACCATGTGAAAACACTTGTTCCAGATCTTTCAAAATAAAACATAAGCTGCTTTTAACAGGTTGTTTAAAAAGGGGAAAGAAAAGAGTTACAATGAGGGTCAGAAAACTAATAGAGTTAAATTATTTTGCTTGGGAAGAAGCAAAGCACAATAATTAATGGTATAGAAAGTACACTTAAAAATAGATCCTGTTTATTATCTGTCTTTGATTATGTCAACTTGTTTTATAGATGTGGGCCCTTTCACCGACTGTGTTTGCACTACTGAGTAAAAATCTGATGATTGTTCATGGTGACATAGCAGTTCATTTTCCTGCTGTCCAGTATGCCGTACTCTATACGTTATATTCGCACTGTTCCAGGTATGAAGATTAACTCATCAGTATTTTAAGAGCACTAGGATGGACTGATCTGAATAGAATATATTGTTGGAGGGATGAATTTAAATAGACTATTACAATTAAGCTTTTGCCCAAACTTCCCTAATCAGTTTTTACTTTCACTAATTGCAGGAAGTCTGTATTTCAGCCAAGAAAGCATATCCTGGCTTAAAATTTGGCCTTTTATTCAAAGGCAGATTAGAAGTCTTGTGTTTGAATAGAGATAACAGGGAGAACTCTACTGAAAGTAAATAAGGAAAGATTATTTACTATTTTGCTTACTATGAGATCTAGGAGAGGTAATGAAATGTAAACAAGAGATTTAAACACATTGTGGACCTTATTTCTACAAAATGTTGTCAAAGTAAGGGGATACACTAGTCTAACTGTTATTCCGTATGTTTCTTGGTATTGATTTGATACCAGGAGCAGCTGAAACCAGGTTGCTGGGCTGCATGGACTGATGTAAAATTGTAGCTTTGTTCTCTTAGGCCAGGGATCAAAATACTGGGTTTGACGTGACGTTGCTGTGCGGGTGTATGTTTGCTGCTGCTGGGGTTTAGGGGGGTGGTGCTTTGCTTTTTGGGGGGTTGTTACTGTTTTTCCCACTTTCTGTGTACCTATATAAGGAAATGTCCCTAATCTTGAGGTGATTTTGTGTTTTATGGTTTTCCTTGCTTTTCAGGCATGACCATTTCATATCCAGTAGCCTCAGTTCTTCCTCTCCCTCTCTGTTTGATGGAGCAGTTATAAGTACTGTAACCACAGCAACAAAAAAGCATTTCTCGATCATACTGAACCTTTTGGGGCTACTGCTTAAGAAGGATAACCTTACTCAAGATACCAGGTAACTAGCATTTTCTTATTAGTCAGGAGATTTCCTCCCCCGCTCCCCCAGTAGAATGCCTTAATTCAGAAACCAGGATAACTTTCATCTGTAAAACTTGGGGTAAATTGAACCAGTGAAGTATTGGGGTTTGGCTTTTTTTTTTCTTTGAAGCATTAGTAATACCTGTGGAAAAAGTTGGTGCTCATTTTTATGCGTGAAAACTAGAAAAATTGAAACTATCAAGATCTGTACAGTGAAAGCAGAGCTACCAAACATCACTGAAAAATGGTTTTGCTCACTGAAAGTTCCCTGTTGTAAAAGTTACAGTGCTGTATTACCAAACAGCTGTGAAAGCCACGGACACTTTTAATGTTACGAAACCTTTTGTTTAAAAAATAGGTGTTATGATATAAGACTCATGAAGTAGTTTTAGATGTATTGAAAGATAGCTTACTGTAACTGTGTAGAGTGACTAATACTTTTGCTTTTTGAAGGAAACTGCTTATGACATGGGCTTTGGAAGTGGCTGTTCTGATGAAAAAATCAGAAACATATGCACCATTATTTTCTCTCCCATCTTTCCATAAGTTTTGTAAAGGACTTTTGGCAAACAGTAAGATATTGCATATTTTTACTTATTAACTGTCTTTTACATGGCATAATTAAGTACATAAGTGACCTTGTCATACGCCACTGACAGCCGTAACTCTACTTGTTGTTTCATTTACTTTTAGGGATATTTCTGGTTTGTATTGCGCAAAAACTTACGGTCTCCTTCTGTAATTTTTCTCAAATGACTCGCTATTACTTATGCAAACAATTCTTTTACTAAAGTCATAATTTGTGATTGTGAAATTGTTCTACCAAAAATGTCAGAGATGTGCCGGATCTTACTTGTAAGATTGCATTTTATTTTATCAAAAGTAGTGGAACCATTCCATAATGTGACGTATTGTTTTGGATTTCAGAATAACCTGGAAATAGAAATATGGGAACAAATGCTTTTAGTAGGATAATACTAGTAAAAGCAGTAACTTCCCAAGGCCAGGAGTTACTAACTTTACCTTTAGTTTTTTCTTATTGAAATATATTGTATACAGTGCCAGTGTATGTAGACCATGGAAGGCTTAATCTGTTGGCTGTCTGAAAAGGCCCATAAGTAGTGTGTAGCACAGTGACTTTTTGTGACTAAGTGCTTGCTTGTTAGAGTAAAGCCAGACAATTCAATCAAAAGAAAAGTATTGCCTAAATCCTGTCTCTCATTCTACCAGCTATGCTGTAAAAATGTCTTTAGATGTTCTACCACAGCCAGAATAATGTATGAGTTATCTAATTCTAGCAAGAATAACTTTTTTTCTTTCAACTCCTTAATTTAGCCCTTCTGGAAGATGTGAACATTTGCCTTCAAGCATGTAGTAGCCTCCATGCCCTGTCTTCCTCCCTCCCAGATGACCTTTTACAAAGGTACTTGCACAGACTTCTGTATATTATTTGAATTGTGCTGTTAATGGAGAAGTTATACCTCTTTTTCCTTTCTGATGATGCAGATGCGTTGATGTGTGTCGTGTTCAACTTGTACATAGCGGTGCTCGTGTAAGACAAACATTTGGAAAACTTCTGAAGTCAATTCCTTTAGATGTTGTATTGAGGTAAGTTGTTTGGATTATCTTCAATGCAGAGAACAGTTTCGTTTCTTCAGTTTATCTGAAAAATAATGCCAACTGAATGTCATCATACTGTCTTAATTTAAAATCAAAAATCCTGAAGTCTTGCTATCTCTTCTGCTTTGTTACAGGTTTAAGAACAGTAGGTAGTGCACAAAGTAATTAACAAATTTGATAAACTGTGCAGCATTTCTTGCAGGAAATACGAATGCTTGTAAGGTCCACGTTATGCAGAGCTTCAGCAGTGTATGTCCTGCAATTTGTCTCTGACCTGAACTCTTGAAGCACTTTGTCTTGATACCAAAGTGTAACCTTATTTCCAATCATTGGAGATATGTGTGTGTATAACTTCTCTGCATCACTTTTTTTGATTTATTCAAGTGTGTTATAGCATGGGTTTTTGTGTTGTTTCCCCCTCCCCCTCTTCTTCCTTCAGTAACCGTACCCACACAGAAATACAAGAAATTTCTTTGGCTATAAGAAGTCATATGAGCAAAGCTCCAAGTAATACATTCCACCCGCAGGATTTCTCTGATGTCATTAGTTTTATTTTGTATGGAAACTCTCACCGAACTGGGTAAGAACCTTTTTTAAAGCTGAAATTCATGGATGTTGAATTTACAGTAAACAATTCCAAGCTATATTTAGTTTAAAATTTGTAATTATCTTTACAAATTACATTACTTTCAATAATGTGGTTTTTTTTTTTTTTTTACACTTCTCTTGAAGTATTTCTAAATATCTTCAAATACACACCTTTTTGCATGTTTGTCTGTGTACATTGTGGCTTGGAAATAGTCCTTTGAGAGAGTTGTTTGAGAGCAATAAGGTGCTGAAGTGCGTGCAGTGTAAACGTGTTACCACATGGACTTGTGTTAACCTACTGATGTTTTCTTTCAGGAAGGATAATTGGTTAGAAAGATTATTCTATAGCTGTCAGAGACTAGATAAGAGAGATCAACCAACTATCCCTCGGAATCTGTTGAAGACTGATGCTGTTCTTTGGCAATGGGCTGTTTGGGAAGCAGCTCAGTTTACTGTTCTTTCGAAGTTACGAACTCCTCTGGGTAGAGCCCAAGATACATTTCAGACAATTGAAGGTAATGTAAAAAATACTGTGTATTTTCGGGGGATTTTTTTTGGTGAGAATGTGCAGCTAAGAACTTCATGTCCAAAGCAAGAAGCACAATGGCTTTATTTTTCAGTGATTATAGATTTTACCATGTTTCACTGACACATCAAGAAATGCCATGGCAGAAGAGCAGTTGCATAATTATTATTAACTTTTGAGAGATTTTACTTTAGCATTGCTATCCCTTAGCGCATTTAAATAAAATACTGTCTGGTAACTCTTTTTCCATGTTCTGGTAACGTGCAGGTATTATTAGGAGTCTTGCAGCTCATACGTTAAACCCTGACCAAGATGTTAGCCAGTGGACGACTGCAGACAATGATGAAGGACACAGCAGCAACCAGCTTAGGCTTGTTCTCCTTCTGCAGTATCTGGAGAACTTGGAAAAATTGATGTACAATGCTTATGAAGGATGTGCCAATGCCCTCACCTCTCCGCCCAAGGTTTGTCTGTCTTACCGTGCTGGTATTACTTGAAACAGTCTGTTGAACGAACAGTGTTTTCAGGGTTGTTAGGGCTTAACCATGGAACTTCACAAGAACTTCTCAAACACAGTTTGAGACTCTTAATTCATCTGACTCTGACTTTGGCTTATTCTTGGAGAACACGTGAAAACAGGATTTAGTTCTGGAGTACCAGCTTGTATAGCGGTTCAGATCAAGCGAGTCTGTAGTACCTCTCATTTGTAGCGGTCACTTATTTGTAATTGTCAGCATCAGTAACGCAATTATTTGAGGCTTTAAATTGCTTTTTGAGGAGTATAACATCTATTTATAAACAATGTACCCTTTTGTGTAGTTCTGACTGCAAACCATTCTTCACTCTTGAAATAAGCTGTTTAATTGCCAGGACTTTGACATGACAGTAATATATCATTTATAGTCAGTTCATTTCAAGATTTTTAACTTGCCAGTATGCCTGGCCACTTGTGTGCTATGCATGATTTCAGACAATCTGCATTAATAGAATTAAAGATGCAGAATTTTACCTATTTCTTCATCTCTCAACTGGAGAAAATACACCGTCCTGACTTTGATTGTTATAAATATTAAGTACTTAATGTAACTATTTTGACTCATACAGAAGAACGGTATTGTAAAACTTATCTTTTCTATCTTTACAGGTTATCAGGACATTCTTTTATACTAATCGTCAGACGTGCCAAGATTGGCTAACGCGGATTAGGCTTTCCATCATGAGAGTTGGATTGCTGGCTGGCCAGCCTGCTGTGACAGTCAGGCATGGTTTTGATTTACTCACAGAAATGAAAACTAATAATAGTATCTCTCAGGTACTCGCTTTTCAAACTCTGTAGACTATTGCAAAAATATTCCTGTGATATATTCTAAAAGAACTAAGCTATGGCAATCGGTAGTTATTAAACCAACTGCTCTGTAAAAGATTGTGTTATTTAAAGCCACATTTTAAACTCGTACCTCTGTATTGACCGACTTCTGTGGTGAAGAGATACTGTAGGTTGGAGATTAGGAGGTACTGCATACCTAGTCAAGTAGTGTATTAATGAATGCTGTAGTTAGTTCACAGTTTGAATTGAGCAATTTCTTTTTAAGCAGAAGGTTCTGCTCAGATATTCCGTACTTCCTGTTTCTTTATGAATTCTCATATAGGTATAGACCATCACATAGTGATGGCTATCTATTGACATTCAGGCTGTGGATTCACAGCATATACTCTTCCCTTAGCTCTCCTGGTTTCTAAAAGCAGTGTAATGGATGGATATGCAGAGCATTTCACTTGTAGAAGCACATAATGAAACACTGCTTTACCATTTCCAAGTATTTAACCATGTGTATAGCTCTGATTTTGGATGAGATTTGTTAAATACTAATTTAGTTTTGGTTTTAGGGAAATGAATTGGAAGTGACAATTATGATGCTGGTAGAAGCGTTATGTGAACTTCACTGCCCTGAAGCTATTCAGGGTATTGCTGTCTGGTCCTCTGCTGTAGTTGGGAAGAGTCTTGCCTGGATCAATTCTGTAGCCCAGCAAGCGGAAGGGCGGTAAGTTTTCTCAGATAACTGGATGTTACAAACTTGCATGTTTTTCCTTTCTTACATATAGTTCTGCTTCTGAACCTTTTAAACTGTGGCGTGAATCAGGGATACTGATCTAACTTCCGTGTCAATTAAAGTCATTGTATCTTTCAGAGATACCTAATGCATCCAGTATTTTTAGATAATTTAACTCTTAGCTTTAACTAAATTACCAGGATTTTAATGCAAATGGTGTTTCTAAGCTGTTTTTTTCTTAGTTTTTAGTACACAGCAATGCTATTTTCATATTGTATTTAATTTTCCATTGCAAAATATTATTGATGTGAATATTTTCTGATGAAGTTTCTGACCAATGCCGTGATCTGATTACCTGCCACAGTTTGCCAAGAGAGGGACTCCGAGGGAGATGCTTTGCAGTTTTAGTTCAGCTTTGAAAAAATGGCTTCTACGTCTATTGAAGTAGAATCTTTGGCTGCAGATACAAATAAGTGGGTCAATGTTCCAGATAGGGTATGCCTTCATTTTCATCTCCCTAAAGGAATGCATCCTTTCTTCTCTATGAAATGACAAAGGGACACCTTTCATTATTTACCCGTCATGTAAAAAAACCCCAAACACAATAAAGAAATGAGGTTTTATAGTTATAACTATCTCTTTCCCATTTTTGTAAGATTCATTAAAATAATGTGCAGCTTTGTAATATGTGAGAAGTTTTGTAATATGTGAGAAGTTTCTCAGAAATGTCAAGTTGAAGGGCTGAATTGTTGTCCTAGACCCAGTTTTCCAATCCTCTGTTAAATGACTGGTAGTTAATCAGTATTCAGCTTTACTCATTCAGGTAAAAAGTATGACAATCAAATATAAAACTCAACTTCAATCTGTACTTGGTTTGAAGTTGGCATTAAAACCTGAATGGAAAAGCTTTTATACTATGCTATATCCTGGAAATTCAGCTGGTAAACTTGTATTCTGTGTTAATCTCTCTCTTTTGCTGAAGGTGACACGTGAGATTTTTGAATATTGTGGTAAAGAAATGTTTAAAATACAGTCTACTTACCGAAAAAGTGGTTCTATAAAATGCTGACTAAAATATTAACCATTTAAGGTTTGAAAAAGCAACTGCGGAATACCAGGAGCACCTGTGCTCCATGACGGGAGTGGATTGCTGCATAACAGGCTTTGACAAAACCGTTCTCAAGTTGGCCAATTCAAGCAGTGTGAATAATGCCAGCCCGAAACATTCCTTGAATGGTCAGTATTCCTTGGTTTTCTTTAAGGGAAATGCAAGTTTGTAACCGCGTGTGCATAGAATTAGGATGTTTGATATAGCCGTGGTAATGACAGTGTCTAATTCTTAAATCTGAAAACCTGTTTCTGCCTGCAGTTAAACTGAACTGCTTAATGCCTTTGCAACCAATATTATGGGTAGATAGGAGGGTTTGCAGTACTGAGGTCTAGCTGAAACTAAAAAGAATAGGTAAAATATTTTGTAATTTACTAATTCTAAATTATTTTAGATAATCATAACTTAAGGCTTAGTATTTGACATAATTGTATCATAAATGCACTAGTTGCTCTGAGTTTTTTAGCTCCTCAGACTTTGTTACCGTATTCCCTTTCATCTTTGAAAAGGGACCTTCTTTCTTCCTAATTTAGTTCTTCTGTTTTCCTGTTTTGATGCTTCTTTACAGATGTGGACTAAATTTTTCCAAAACCTCCTTCAAAAAAGTTCTATTTAAAAAAAAAAAAAAGTTTAAGCAGAAGAATAATACTGTAAATGTTGTGTAACTATTTTATTTTTTTAAAATTAAGTGGGCTTTTTTTGACAAAAGACATAGAAATTACCTTTGAGTAACAGAATTTCTATTTAAAACTATTTAAGCATAAATTTGTATGTAAGTATTTATACTATTTTTTCATTTCCCAGGAGAAACTAGAAAAACTGTTCTGACTAAGCCAAGTGACTCTTCACCTGAAGTTATAAACTACTTGGGTAACAAAGCATGCGAATGTTACATTTCCATTGCTGACTGGGCTGCTGTTCAGGAGTGGCAAAATATGGTCCATGACCTGAAGAAAAGTAACAGTAATACCTCAATCAATCTGAAAGCAGATTTTAACTACATAAAGTAAGGATATAATTAATTTATTTGACAGTACCTCAGAGTTCAGTGTCATAGAACTGAAATATTAAAGTTTTTATGGATTTTAAAAACTGAATGTCGTTGAGAGGCCTGATAAGAAGGAGGCAGTGTTCTTGGGAGGGGGAAAACTTGGCCATGATATACTAGCCGTGCAGATGAGTAAAAAGGTAACATCATTCTGAATAGTTGCTGTGGCTTTCTGACTGCTGAGGTTTCTTAGTATTCAAAAAAAACATCTTTTCATTGAAAGTGAGATACCAAATTTATTCTTCCCCTCTTGGCAGAAAATGCATCCTTTCACACAACTTAATTTGCTGCTTCAGGCTGTTAAGCAATATAAATTTGTATAATCTATGACCTGCACAATATTCCAGCATTTCTGTATTTTTGATTTCATGTAAACTGAAGAGTTGAAACCATGGCCTCATTAAATTCTGCCCCAAAACTTACTTTTCTGTGTGGGGTGGGGAGAGTTTTGGGGTTCTCTTTGTTTGTTTTTAAACTCTTCCAAAGTCAACCTTTTTAGTCCTGACCATGGTAGAAGACTGTTATAAGTAGTGTGATGATAATATGAAAAGCTTCATAGCTGGAGGGATGTTGTTTCCTTGCCCTTTGATGTTGAAGTTACGCACTTGGTGCAGTACTACTGCCTTTTATTGATCTATGTGAAAATTGGAGGTTTTGCCTAGAATTAATCATAAGTGCTCTGTAGCATTTTGAGTTAGGCTTGATTCTTTCTTTTTTGCTGTATAAGGTAATTAGCAACTGGAATGAAGTAAGAAATGTGAAAATAAAACTATAAACATTGAATTGCAGATCTTTGAGCAGCTTTGAGTCTGGACAACTTACTGAATGCACTGAACAACTAGAATTATTGCCAGGAGAAAATATCAACCTGCTTGCAGGGGGATCCAAAGAAAAAATAGGTATAAATGCATATGTTAACATTATTTCAGATGCAAAAGTAAATAATTCTTCATGTATCTGTCTCAATAAATGACCGACTGAAACTTCTGAATGAAGTTTGCATTCAGTGAACTGACCATAACCTTTATGAACCAAGCTTCAAAATGATTGCAGTGGTCATTCTAAACACTGATACAAGTGTGTTTTGTGGAGTTAATGTGTGTGTTTGTAAGTAATCTATCATCAGTTTCTAATATGATTACATACATATATATTTTAAAAAGGGGTTTTTCCAAACTTTCTTGCTCTGAAAAATGCATTCTCAGACGGTGATACTTGATAAAATTTGGCAGTTCTGGTTGGTTTCAATTGTTTAATCTCCATGTAGACATGAAGAAGCTCCTTCCTAATATGCTAAGTCCTGATCCAAGAGAACTTCAGAAAGCAGTTGAAGTACAGCTTTTGAGAAGTTCAGTGTGTCTGGCAACAGCTGTGAACCACATAGAACAGGAGCAAAAGTGGCAGTCAATATCCGAGTAAGTTGAACCACGCTATGGATGAATGTGATCCGCTGTGAAAACCTGTTTGTTAAATGTAACTTTGTGAAAAGCACGCTCTGCTTTGTACTCTGGCATCTATGGTAGCGTGCTACCGGTTTAGCTGTTGTGAGTTACAAGCTTACTGAGGAAAATAAGATGACATTTAACGTGGAGATTATGTACCTCTTCAAGTTGATAAAGTACTGCCTCTTGTCAGCTTAAGAATAAAGTATCATAATGTAATTTGTGCCTGATATTGCAAGATTTTCTCATCATCTCTTTGAAGATGTCGAATTTGCTTTCTCAGTAATTTTGATCGCTGTTTACTCTTAAAGTCTAGCTCACAAAAATGCCTCTTGTGATTCTTTTATTTCAGAAATGTTATTAAGTACTTAAAGCAGACATCACGAATCGCTATTGGACCTTTAAGGCTTTCCACGCTCACTGTGTCTCAGTCTTTACCGGTGCTGAGCACTCTTCAGTTGTATTGTTCTTCTGCTTTGGAAAACACTGTATCCAACAGGCTGACATCAGAGGTGTGTCTGTGTGTTTAAAACCAAAATTGGAGTTATGTCTTTCTCCATGTCTTGACGAGAAGTATTGAATATAGAACATACATTAATTGTCTTGACAGTTGTTAATCATACTGTAAAAAGATCCTCATTTAGTTTTCTAACATGCCTTGACCCAAGTTTTTTTAAATCTACATCTCAGCTGGACTTTCTATAGTTATAAATAGACCATCTCTTTCAATTACACTTACAGTATTTGTAAAGTTTTATGGGTAGTTGCTTTTAAGCTAAGCTTTGATATTTCTTCTCTAAATGCATTGTAACACTTATTCCTACAACACGCGTGTATAATTTACTTTAAATGTAACTTTAAAATATATATCAAAACCAATCACTTCAGCAATTCAAAACACAATGTCAAACTTCAACCAGCATGAATGATCTAGTTCTAATTTCTAATTGTGTTGTTCAGAAAACAATTTTGCTTGATTTTGAGCTATTTCTAGTGTTATCCTTTCAGTCAAGCATGTCTTTCTAGGGTCACATAAAACATTTACGTTTTATTGGTTAAGGATAAAGAGTGGCTACTAATACAAATAAGAGTGTTTACTCTGCCCTAAAATGGTCTTTGGATTTAATAAATGAAAAGACATTTTAGTAAAGATGTCTGTCATGACAACTGTGCAACTTCTGTACCTCTTTCAGGACTGTCTTATACCTCTCTTCAATGATGCTTTGAGGTCATGCAAACAGCACGATGTGAGGCCGTGGATGCATGCACTGAGGTACACAGTGTACCAGAATCAATTGATGGAAAAGCTTAAAGGTATAAAGCTCTCATTTTAGAGTTATGAAAGGTAAATGCAGAATTTCAACTTAAAGCTGCAGCTGTGTCTTTTCCTATTATTTAGATGGATTACTTTTCACAAGCCATTTTGGTTCTTGGGGTGTCTTGCTTTACAACTAGAGCTCTCAATTACTACTGTAACGTAGACAGCGTTAAAAAGAAAAAGACTTTATTCTGAAACACTTAGCAGTTCTATACTCTTCTAATCACACTTGCTCATCTCTTCATACTTCAAATGCTTTCACTTTTGAACGCTTTAATGCTATCAATAATGGGTCTTAAAACAGTCATGAAAGCCATTTAAATGTGCAGTGTGATATGAGGTAACGGTAGAAAAACAAGTTGGATCAGAGGACAAGTAGAATTCTTAGTTAAGAAGAATGCTTAGAGTGGAAAAAATTACTCTTTTGCCCAGCAGATAATCTATGGATATTTTTTGTTTGTTTCAGATGAGGTGTGTAAGTATTCTAGGCAGAAATGAAGTAATCTAATTAGGAAATATGAAAGAGCTGAGCAATTTTTTTACTGATGACTGTGTACAGAATACATTGGGCAGAAATATATATAACCCAGCTACAATTATTGTTTATTTAATAATTTTCTTTACAATGCCTTGTTTTCTTCTTCAGAACCAACAGTCCCGATTAAAAGCCATCTAATGGAGCTGGGCTTAACAGCAGCGAAATTTGCACGGAAGCGAGGAAATATTGCTCTAGCTACACGGCTGCTTGCCCAGTGCAGCGAAGTTCAGCTAGGAAAAACCACCACTGCACAAGACTTAGTCCAGCACTTTAAAAAACTGTCTGCACCAGGTCAGATAGATGAAAAATGGGGTCCCGAACTTGATATCGAGAAAACAAAGTTGTTATATACAGCAGGTGAGTATTTGTTAATTACGTTGTAGATACTTGAGCTTCTGGTCCTCATAACCAGGCTAATTCCCTGGACCTTGAAGAAATCTTAATAGGCTAGTATCATTAGAAACTGATGTCATCCTATTAACTGTTGTCTCAGTCTGGAAGTGTTTTCACAACTCTCTTCTTACTTGTCATTTTTAACTTCAAAAGAGAATTTTCTTTGTAAAAATATATTGTTACAAGTGGTATCTGAATATGCTGAATTTCAGAAGCAGTGTTTTGGATGAAGTTAACACTGTATTGAAGATGTGCTTTTCATGATACGCAGGTCAGTCAACGCATGCCATGGAAATGCTGAGTTCTTGTGCCATATCCTTTTGCAAATCTGCCAAAGCTGAATATGCAGTTGCTAAATCTATTCTCACTCTGGCTAAATGGATTCAAGCAGAATGGAAAGAGATTTCAGGACAGTTGAAACAAGTATATAGAGCTCGACAGCAGCAGAATCATACTGGTCTGTCCACCTTGTCTAAAAACATATATAATTTGATTGATCTCCCAGCTGTTAACACACTAGAAGAAGAATATCCTAGGATTGAAAGTGAATCTACAGGTAGATTTGTTCTCCTTCTTATTTTTTGTTGTGTTAGTTACTGATGATTCCACTAAGGGATAGCAGCGGTTTTAGTTATAAAATGCTCCATCGCTCATGTACTTGTTTTCCTAATACACGTATAAACAGTGTGGGTTTTGTGCAATAGGTAAACTATACACAGTTAAAAATACAAACACCTTAATATTGATATTACTTATTTCTTTCACATTTTTCTCATTCCAGTGATGGTGGCCTGAAGAAAAAACTGGAATGTGTTTATTTTGTAAGGAGGATATAAAATTTTGTCATGCTTTTGTCTGCTTTCATCTCCTGTATTTGCTAAAGTTTGAACGAAATCTTTCAGATTAAGCATCAACAGGATTTATATTTTGAAGACTCTGCTAAATGTGAAAAGCAGTTACCTTAGGTCTTCTCGTGACTTTAATCTATACTTAATTTGAATGCTTCTGTTGTTGCTACAAAGTGTGCTGTAACTCCCAATTTTCAGCAGACTTTTCGAAGGTCAATATAAAGTTCTTTGCCTAAACATGGATTTCACAAATAACTTAGTTCCTCTCCTGCAGAGTCAGGATTATTTTAGAGCAGTTAATGGATGTTAAGCAGCAAGTGCTTTCTGACTCCCTGAAGCATCTTGCTCTTTTGGAGATCATGGGTTTCTTGCTGCAGTACCATCTTTCTGTGAAAGAGAAAGCAATTGTAGAGTATAGGCAGTGGTTGTTAGCAAATGAAAAACTGGTCTTTTGTTTTGCAACCAGTGTCAGAACTGAAAAATAATAGTATTGTGGAAAATTTTACACTTTTGGATGCTATCTTAACTGAAAAAAATACTATGTAATTACAACGTTTTGGTGTTATTTTCTATGCTAAGGAAATTAAAAGTAGGTTTTACATCATAACATATGTTGGTCTATATCTCCCATCACAGTAAATATTGGCGTTGGAGAACCTGACTTCATCCTGGGACAGCTGTATCACTTGTCTTCAGTACAGGCACCTGAAGTAGCCAAGTCTTGGGCAGCGCTGGCTAGCTGGGCTTATAGATGGGGCCGGAAAGTAGTTGATAATGCCAGGTAAATTCATCCTAATGTTTAAATTTATACAGCACAATTTTCTTAAGGTAAACCTTAAGCTTTGTATTTATGATTGCTGTTCTTTGAGGTCTGAAGTCACATGTGAGCAGAGAATTGAATATTCTCTTGATTACTTGCCCTCTGTAAAAAGAAGTGACTTTAGTTCTGAGTTAAGGATGAAGAATTCTTCCTTCAAGAAGTTTTATATATATGGTCCTAATGGGTTCAGTAGCTCTACGAATACTAATATATTGGGGATCAATAATTCATTGAATGTTACAGTCAGGGAGAAGGTGTTCGTCTGCTGCCCCGGGAGAAATCTGAGGTTCAGAACTTGCTTCCAGACAACATTGCAGAGGAGGATAAAGAGAAAATCTATGGCATTCTTGGGCAGGCAGTGTGTCGTCCGGCTGGGATTCAAGTAAGCGTAAATTCACTTGCTTAAAAATGTTCAACTTCAGTGTGAACCTTATTTTTCCTCTACTTGTGATTCATATGAACTCTTGTAAATGTTTTAAAGTTAAAATTCAGACAATGTGAGAGTTCTCTAAGAAACCATCTGTTAGCTAAGTGGTAACACATCTGTTCTATGCACTACAGTAATGTGATCAAGTAATGCAGTTGCATGAGTTGCCTGGACAAAACCTGGATTAGGAGCTAATTGCTTGTAGAAATGGTCAGTGGCCTTAATCAAATCTGTTTTTCTCTTTATTTGCATTTAGGATGAAGATATGACTCTACAAATCACTGAAAATGAAGACAATGAAGAAGATGATATGGTGGATGTTATATGGCGTCAATTATTAACAAGTTGTCCCTGGCTTTCAGATCTTGATGAAAATGCAACAGAAGGGTTAATTAAAGTGTGGAGGAAAGTAGTAGACAGAATCTTCAGTCTCTATAAACTCTCCTGCAGTGCATACTTTACTTTCCTCAAACTCAATGCTGGGCAGGTTAGTGTTTGTGCTGATGAGGAAATGCAGTTACAAACTTTTCTAAATGACGATGTGAAGTGTATGTACTTAGCTTAGAGGAGTACTTCTGTCTTTCAAGGTTCCCCTTGATGAAGATGATCCCAGGCTGCACTTGAGAAATACTTCTGAGCAAAGCACTGATGACGTTATTGTGATGGCAACCCTAAGGCTGTTACGATTGCTTGTGAAACATGCTGGAGAACTTAGGCAGTACCTCGAGCATGGGCTAGAAACTACACCTACTGCTCCTTGGAGAGGTAAGTATGCGTTACCTGGTTGTTAAAATTAATTTTGCTGCATTTTCTCTAAATACAAGCAGAAAGGTATCTATTGCATTTTCATAAATTATTTATTTAAGCATGATGTAATGAGAGCCTGTCTTTTACTAAATAATTTCATTAAAGGTGTTCAAATCTGCCATGATTTCTGAGCTTAGAGTAGATAGGTGGTGCAGATTCTGATCCCCTCACTCCCTTGCCTTAAGACATAGAAAGGAGATACAGTTTGTGAAGTACTACATTACATACCACCTTTTTTCCTAGCTACAGTTTGAAATGCAGTTCAGAGAAAGATGGGTGGCTAAAGCCAGATGTCTCAGAAGTAGTTGTTTGTCACTGCACTACTGGTTCTGGTTGCTCAGGGACTTTCCCACAAAAGATTATTGAGTTAAAGTGTGGAAGGCAGCAGAAGAGGCAGCCAACTATTGCAAGACTGTGCTTTCTTTTGAAACCTCCTGTTATGCTAACTTCAAGAACTATTAATGTGACTCTCCTCACTTTTGAAAAATGATAGAACAACGTGCGAAACTCAATTCCTAGTGCTTGAGTAAAGGATTTATATATTGCATCTGATGTTCT
The DNA here is from genome assembly GCA_013400195.1 of Aramus guarauna. Lineage (NCBI taxonomy): Eukaryota > Metazoa > Chordata > Aves > Gruiformes > Aramidae > Aramus > Aramus guarauna. The sequence goes on from VXBL01005072.1 coordinate 42,899, forward strand.
CTGTATTTGAATAGTGGAAGAAAATAAGCTATTGCCTGGACTGTGAAAGGCCGTTATTTAAAAGAAGTTTTAATTGGGAAACTAGACATTTACGTTATCCTGATGCAAAACCAGCATGCATTTAAAAATAAAATAAGATTCTGTATCATTTGAAGTGAAATGAAATGAATCAGCACATTTTCTTGTCCTGTTTGTGAAGGTATTATACCTCAGCTTTTCTCCCGCCTGAATCACCCAGAAGTGTATGTTCGTCAGAGTATTTGCAACTTACTGTGTCGAGTGGCTCAAGATTCTCCTCATCTCATACTATATCCTGCAATAGTGGGTACCATTTCACTGAGCAGTGAATCCCAGACATCAGGTATGAAGGAAAAATAAATGTTCAAATACACGTTAGCTAATGTATTTTTATATACTGGATAAAATGATATGAGGGTTGTTTTTTTTTTCAGTAACTCTGATAATTTCTGTTTTTATTATGGGACCTCCCTAACACCTTTCATTTGATTTACCAGTTTAGCAAATAAGGTATTTTTTTCAAAGTTATCATCGTATACTTTGCCAGTACTTAATGTAATATGGGGACCTGATGCTAAATGAAGTATTGAGTGAGAGATCTTTTAAGGCCAGAACAGTGTAGCTAATATTTTAACTTCTGTTTTTAATTTAGGAAACAAGCTGCCTTCTGCCATCCCTACTTTACTAGGTAATATTCAAGGAGAAGAACTGTTGGGTGGTGAATGTGATGGAGGGAGCCCCCCAGCTTCTCAAGAAAGTAGTAAAGATGACACAAAAGTTGGATTAAATGAAGATCAAGCGATGATGCAAGATTGTTACAGCAAAATTGTGGAGAAGCTCTCTGCTGCAAATCCAACGATGGTATTGCAGGTAGTTAATCCAAATGTATGCTACTCGTTCTCTTATTTGAACCACAAAACATGTAATTTGTATGTCTTGTGGGTAGACCTGCTGAAAGTTTGGTGCATCTTTGCTGTTAGGCTGTCATCTTTCTTCAAGTTGTTCACCTACAAAAGTCTGAATACTAGCCCTCTTACAAGTGAATCTGAATTTATTTTATACAGGTCCAGATGCTAGTGGCTGAGCTGCGCAGGGTTACAGTTCTTTGGGATGAACTTTGGTTGGGAGTTTTACTGCAGCAGCACATGTACGTCCTCAGAAGGATTCAACAACTGGAAGATGAAGTCAAGAGGGTCCAAAACAACAACACTTTACGGAAGTATGTCTTTTTTGAATAATTCAAGTGATAATCATAACAAATGTTTGTTCTTGGGGAAGCATACAGTCAAACCAATCAACAGTGTTGTTGCTCCTGAATTCATACTATCCTAGCTGCTGCTTTGTAAGCCAGTGACCTTATTCGAAGAACATATTGATGCTACAGCTAGTACTCTAATCAAATGAGAAACAACAGTCTACCTGTGAACCCATATTGGGATTTCCTTACTAATAATGTTAGAACACAGTGCATATTAAATTGTGGGTTATGAGGTTCTGTAGTTCTTCTTTTCCAAGGTCTGTCTTGCAAGTTGGTTGAGAAGGACAAGCATGTTGAAGGGTGTAATCTGTTTGGAGCTTACTGTAAATACAGATATTTGGACTAAACAGAACATCTTAATTTGCTTTTAGCTTTAGTGTTCAAGTCCTTTTTTTTTTTTTTTTTTTTTCTCTCTCCCTCACCTGGGTTCTCCTGTGAATGGATTTGTGGAAGAGGAAAGCCATTCACTGGTTACCTGGCTAAGCTTCAGAATGCCTCTCGAATTCAATAGTCGGAGCTGACATGGAATGGGAGAACAGCATGATCTGAATCTCTCCTTTCCCCTTCTTTATAGTGTGGTACATCCTCAAGAAGTAGTAGTAAAGAGCTCCTTGTTAAAGGAAATCAGTTGTTTAGAGTGGTTTGAACTCTGAGCTTCTCCTCGGTGTTTCCAGTGGTGAAGAACTCAGTTCAAATGCCTCAGTTCAAAAAAAAAAAAAAAGTGGTTCAGAGGAACATGCATTCAGTGTGGAATGAAATACTCTTCCTTTTAATACAGTTATTCTTGAAGACCTCATTTTAGAGATGTAACAAATGTCATGAGTGCTTAGATGTCTCATTTGCAGTCTTAATGCTCTGCTTATGAAGTAACTTGGTTTTATGGAGTTAAGAGGAAATTTTGTTTTGTGTTTTAATAGAGAGGAGAAAATAGCAATCATGCGTGAAAAGCATACAGCTCTAATGAAGCCCATTGTATTTGCTTTGGAACACGTACGGAGCATCACTGCAGCTCCCGCAGAAACTCCTCATGAGAAATGGTTTCAGGATAACTATGGAGACGCAATTGAAAATGCACTAGAGAAACTTAAAAATCCTTTGAATCCTGCTAAACCTGGAAGCAGCTGGCTCCCATTTAAAGAGGTATTAATGCACAGACTAAGCGTACAATGTGGGACGTTTGACACTCTTGCTGCACCATGTGCTTGCTCCTTTCCTTAGTGTTCTCTGGCTATTCTCTTGCCATATCAAAATTGCAGCCTGAAACTTTGTCTTCTCTGCAATTGCTACAATTTTTGCCTCTGTAACAAGTCCTACTCGCTGTCTGCGTTACTGCATTTCTACCCAATGAAATTATTTTATTTTTTCAAATCTTGTATCTTCTGCTGTCTGGGATGCTGTCAGTTTTGGGGGCAGAGGGCTTTATTTTTTTTTTAAATACTGTCTATCTGAAACTCTATGCTATTTCAGTTTAGTGAATTTAAATTTTAACAAGCTGGTACTCTGGTTATGTAAGCGTAGTCCTCGGGCTGTGCAGCAACCTTCAAATGATCAACCCTTCCCAAAGATACTTTGTTTTTCACTTACAGAATCTTGTCTTAGTTTTTTATGGGTCTGAGGGGAAACAGAATTATGTACTTGCTTGGATATCCAGAGCCAACCTGGTGGTTTTTAAAAGTTTTGCAAGACAGAACCTAAGTTTTACACATAAATAGACTTTTTTTTTTGTTCCCCTTCTGCTTTGCAGAATGAGCAAGCATGCAGATATGTAAACAGGAGGTTGCTGAACTCTGCCTTTGACCACAGCTCAAATATTTATAAATGCAGGAGCAAATCTCTTGAGGAATCTGATCTGTTGTGACTTTGCTTATCACCAGGCAGGGAATATTTACTGCATAAAGGATGTTTATCATCATCCTAAGCTGTAAATGAATTAGTAGGGTGTCAAGGATGAAAGGTGGTTTAAGAAAAATGTCCATGCTTTCTGGAACATGACTGCCATTAAGTCCGTTTTGGTGGTGATATGTTTGGTTTGGGGTTTTTTCATAGCTGTTAAGGTGAACTCAACCTAAACAAAAATATTTCTTTGGAATAGGTTATGCTAAGTTTACAGCAACGAGCACAGAAACGGGCTAGTTACCTTTTGCGACTTGAAGAAATCAGTCCTTGGCTGGCTGCCATGATGAACACTGAAATAGCACTCCCTGGAGAAGTGTCTACCAGAGACACAGTCACAATTCATAGCGTGGGCAGCACCATCACAATCCTGCCTACCAAAACCAAACCTAAAAAGCTGCTTTTCCTGGGTTCAGATGGAAAGAACTATCCCTACCTGTTCAAAGGTAAGAAATAGAAGTTTTCTTATACAAGTTACAGTCTCTTGTTTTAAGTTAGACTAAAGTTTGGAAGATGCATGGTTGCAACTTTTGTTTTATCTGCCCGTGTGATACGGAGAAAGAGTTGTTGGACCATAGTCTGAAAGGAAGCAGGATTTCAAAACAAGCTAAATTTTGGGCTTTAAGAGAACTAAATTTTAAACAAAATAAATTTCTCGCAGGTTTGGAAGACTTGCATCTGGATGAAAGAATCATGCAGTTCTTATCAATTGTGAACACGATGTTTGCTACTATTAACCGTCAAGAGACACCAAGATTCCACGCGAGGCACTACTCTGTGACACCTCTGGGAACAAGATCCGGCTTGATCCAGTGGGTGGATGGAGCTACACCTTTGTTTGGTCTCTACAAGCGGTGGCAACAGCGAGAGGCTGCTTTACAAGCACAAAAGGTTACAACTGGGTTTTATGCCAGCTTGGAACAATTCAGAAGGGAAATGTTTATTCTGATTTGCTTTGCAATTCAAATAACATAGTCTTAAAAGGGTTGTGTTTTGTTCATAATAATGCAGAATGGTTCTGTGTATTCATATCCCTTGAGATTTCAGATGTCAGTGAAACTACCTCTATGTATTTATATATGTTACAGTATGTACCATAAATATACTGTTCTGGCACGATAATCCAAGGAGAACTGTTTTTGAAGAAATAGACTCAACCTTGGTTAAAATTATTTTAGTTCAACATCTCATTGTCTCAGTCTTCTTTCATTTTAAATACAGTTTTTACCATTATGTTTTTGAAATTTACCTTGGTAAGAGTAGAGTTAGGCCAAAACAATGTGTTTTCAGTTTATTTAGGCTTTTTTAACTATTGAGTTTGGAAAGGATTCTCTGAGCTGTAAAAGCCATCCTCAGTAGAGGAGTTGATTTCATATTTCATTTCCACAGAAGCTGAATTTGGCATACTTTTCTGTGGTCATGAGTCACAATATGTAAACTACCACTTTACCTCTCCTAGGCTCAGGACTCTTACCAGACTCCTCAGAATCCTGGAATAGTGCCTAGACCCAGTGAACTTTACTACAGTAAAATTGGACCTGCTTTAAAGGCAGTCGGGCTTAGTCTTGATGTGTCACGTCGTGACTGGCCCTTGAACGTCATGAGGGCTGTTCTAGAGGAACTGATGGAAGCAACTCCCCCGAATCTCCTCGCTAAGGAGCTCTGGTCATCATGTACGACACCGGATGAGTGGTGGAGAGTTACCCAGGTGAGTTACAACCAATATATTTTCTCTTTGAAAGGCTGTGGTTTTTAGTGGGATGAGGGGCAACAAATGCCTGGGATGTGTTCAAGCAATGATCCTCGTGAGTTAGGTGAGCTAACGCTGCTGAAGTGTCATGCAGGAGGAAATGTTGGCAATTGTACCTGCTGGAATAAAAAATGGGTATACGCCTGGTAGCTGTACGTTAGCATACTAGAATTATCAGCCTAAGACATGAAAACTCTTGTAAGATATCATCAGACAACAAGTAGAAAACAGCTTGGAATAAGTTGCCTTTGATTTATCTTGCACTTAAAATAACGTTTTAAGATGGTAGTCAGTCCGATGTGTTGGCAGAGAATTCCCACAAATAATTTTTTCCTGAAACTCTCTTTAAAGTCGTATGCAAGATCCACTGCAGTTATGTCCATGGTTGGATACATCATTGGTCTTGGAGACAGACATCTGGATAATGTTCTTATAGATATGACTACAGGAGAAGTTGTCCACATAGATTATAATGTTTGCTTTGAAAAAGGTAATTTAAAAAATGCTATATGTTATTCAAATACAAGGTTTCCCTTCTTGGTAATTAAAAGAAACAACTTACCTTTTTATCTTAAAGGGAAAAGCCTTAGGGTACCAGAGAAGGTTCCGTTCCGGATGACGCACAATATTGAAACAGCACTTGGAGTGACAGGAGTAGAAGGAGTTTTCAGGCTCTCTTGTGAACAGGTAAATCAGGAAGCTTGCAGACAACTGAGGGCTGTCGCTTGCAAATACTGTCTTAGAACTTTTACATTAAACGTTCTGCTGTTGATTTATAAAGCCTTTTCTGCAGTGATTTTAATTGGACTTATTTTTGATACATCCTATAGTAGGTATTTAAGAAATAGGAGGATGTCAGATGAATACATATACAAGTAGTGGTACAACTACAATTCACGGGGAAGGGGGCTTGTAGCTCTAGATGTAAAATGTTATGGTTTTCCTGAAGCTTTTCTGTGAAGCTTTGCTTACCCTCTTTTCTTCAGGACTCATCCTTTATAAACATGATAGATATGCTTTTTAAAAGAAAAAATGCTCTGAACAAACGAGAGTTTTCCTCCTTGAGCGTCTGTTGCTAGAGTACAGAGTTTGCGTGGAAGGCTAGAGTGCGATCTTTAGTATTGGTGATGTTACTGCAGGCTAGCTGCATTCGTACGTACCGTGGTGTCTTTCTGTATTTGTAGTAGTTGGCATAAGTTACAGTTTTCTGTCCCTACTCAAGTACGGTATTTTGCGTTTTTAAAATCCCACTGTTCTACAAGGATAACGTCAGATCAGAATGAGTCTGTTTAAAATCTGATGCAGGTCCTTCATATTATGCGGCGTGGGAGAGAGACTTTGCTTACGTTGCTTGAAGCTTTTGTTTACGATCCTCTGGTGGACTGGACAGCAGGAGGCGAAGCAGGATTTGCTGGAGCTGTCTATGGTGGTGGTGGCCAGCAGGCTGAAAACAAACAAAGCAAAAGAGAAATGGAAAGAGATATTACACGTAGTCTCTTTTCTTCAAGAGTGGCTGAGATAAAGGTGAGTTTGTTGCAATAGTTTTCTGTTTTATAATCAAAATAGGCCCTATGCTTTCACTTTGTTTATTTGCATTTTGGGAGGGTGTGGCAATTTATTATAAATAGTTCACAAATTTTATTGAGATAAATTGAGTTTGTGTTGAGGGAAGTGCTTGTATGGAACTGCAGGGATTTAGTTTTCATTTTCCGTGTGCTTAATTCTAAAATGTTTTTTAGTGTTTTGCCTGAATCTGGGCTAGAGGAATAAAAATAGCAGTTTAGAGAGCAGTCTAAATAAAGCATGTCTAGCGCTGGAGGGTAGTCCTAGATGAACAATGTCATTGGAGGGTTACGTGCTGCCACATATTACTTCCTCTTGCCTGATTGAATTAAGTCCAGTTCTGTAACGTCTGTGTCTTGGTTACAGGTTAACTGGTTTAAGAACAGAGATGAAATGCTTGCTGTGCTGCCAAAATTGGACAGTAGTTTAGATGAGTATCTGAGCCTGCAAGAGCAGTTGACAGATGTAGAAAAGCTGCAAGGAAAACTACTAGAGGAGATGGAATTTCTGGAAGGTGCAGAAGGAGTGGATCATCCCTCCCACACGCTTCAGCACAGGTACAGAGGAGCCAGGAATTCTGTCAGGAGTCTCCCAGATGGATATAGTTGGTGGTTTAGTAATGTACTTATGAGTTGAATGTTAAAAGTGTGTATTTGAGATGAATAGCTGGGTAAAAGTTACTCTTACAGTAAGCAAGTCAGTCCTTGTGCAGAAGAACTTTTGAAACCATTTTCCTTCTAAATCTCATTTATATCCTCATACTCCTCCTGCTCCATCAATATAACCTGTGCTATTCCACGTTCCACACTTGACTGATAAGGCAAGAGACAGGATGTGCTGAATGTGGTGTCCCATCCAACTAATCCGTATAATGTAGCTATTGATAAATAGCACAAAAATCTTTTCATCTAAGTTTCTAATTCTTTAACTTATTCTTCAAGATTACTTGAAATTGATCAAGGATTTCAGAATTGTATAAATATGCATTTGTTATTTTGTAGGAAAACTATTAATTATTAACGCAACCTTGTTAAAGCTTTATGTAATTGGTGAGAATATGATAATTTTCTGGTCAACAAGGTAGTTGTTCAGTATGGTTTTGTATACAATATAGTTAAGTATTTTTTTTTCCTTGTAGTATTTACTTGATTCTGTGGTTTCAATAATTCAGGTATTCCGAGCACACGCAACTGCAGTCTCAACAGAGAGCTGTCCAGGAAGCAATCCAGGTGAAGCTGAATGAGTTTGAGCAGTGGATAACACATTACCAAACTGCTTTCAGTAATTTAGAGGCAACGCAACTTGCAAGTCTTCTTCAAGAAATTAGCACACAAATGGACCTAGGTATAAATAGAATTTGTGGTTTGGGGTTTCTTAACGGTTTGAAAGTAACTAGGATTTAATATCGGGAGACGTTATGAGTATGCTCTAACTTAAAGGCAATGCCCTGTGTAATAAATAAATGAAAAGAAAGGGGGTTCTTCAAAGGGTAATTTAGAGCACTTCAAGGCTTCTGCTCCAAGCTGCCTGAGGGATCTTCTCTGTCTTAGCTTGGCTGTGCACGAGGTGTGCCTGGAGAAGAGAAGGCTCCGGGGAGACCTTAGAGCCCCTTCCAGTCCCTGAAGGGGCTCCGGGGAGACCTTAGAGCCCCTTCCAGTCCCTGAAGGGGCTCCAGGAAAGTTGGAGAGGGACTGGTGACAAGGGCAGGGAGTGATGGGCTAAGGGGAATGGCCTGAAGCTGAAGGAGGGGGGATTCAGATGAGATCTGAGGCAGAACTTCTTCCCTGTGAGGGTGCTGAGGCCCTGGCCCAGGGTGCCCAGAGAAGCTGTGGCTGCCCCTGGCTCCCTGGCAGTGTTCAAGGCCAGGTTGGATGGGGCTTTGGGCAACCTGGGCTGGTGGAGGGTGTCCCTGCCCATGGCAGGGGGACTGGAACTATAGATGGGCTGTGAGGTCCCTTCCCACGCAAACCCATCTGGGGTTCTGTGATTATTCTCTTACTTTGTGCTCAGAATTCTCTATATGAATTCTCAATGCCTCCTTTATCACAGGTAGAAGAATGTTTTTGAAAAGATGTTAATGCTCAGTACTTGTATGCTATAAAATGTGTATGTTTCAGAGATGAGTGAAGCTTAATTTCTAATCATCTTTCTTAAAAGGTCCTCCAAGTTATGTACCAGCGACAGCATTTCTGCAGAATGCAGGCCAGGCACACCTCATCAGTCAGTGTGAGCAACTTGAAGGAGAAGTTGGTGCTCTCCTCCAGCAGAGGAGATCCGTTTTACGTGGTTGTCTTGAACAATTGCACAACTATGCCACAGTAGCTCTTCAGTATCCAAAAGCTGTGTTTCAGAAGCACCGAATAGAGCAATGGAAAACTTGGATGGAAGAACTTATCTGTAACATGACAATAGAGCGTTGTCAGGATATCTTTAGGAAGTAAGTTGACAGAATAATGGATTGTTTGAAGAACTTAATTTTGAAACTACTTCAGATTTTAATTATCCAATTAAAATAAATACTTTTGCAAGAACCAATCTAGTTATAAAGCGAGATGACATTAAGTTGTAATTCCAGAAGTTTGGAGGAAAAATATGAAACACTGCTTTAAAACTACGGTTCCAGAGTTTAATCTGTGCTGCAAAAAGAAACCCAAGTAACATTGCCCTGTAATGAACAAATGAAGAACCATGTCTGTGGCTTTAGGGTAGTGATAAGTAGGGGTTTTAGAAACTTCTAGTATTTAAAAATCACTTAAGTCCACTAAAGATTTTTTTTTTTTAATTAAAGCAGATTTTCAAGCAATTATTTTTTTTCTGTTTTCCTCTAAAGTCAGGCCATTTCAGGATTGCTGCTGCTTGGGTTACAGGGTCTAGATTATATTCAAGCATTTACACTGAAACCTGGTTCCTTCCTATTTCTTACCTTCCGTTCATCCTTTGCATCAAGGACTACTGATTGTCTTCTGTCCTTGCAAATAGTTGTAAAATAGGGTGCATTCTAGGACTTCATGAAAGTGTCATTAGGGTAGCCATCAACTGCTGGGGTATTTCAGAGTTGATTTGGAGTAGGTGATGTGGGAACTGTTTGCAGTTTACAGTATTTTTCCTACCCACAGAGCAGAATGCAATTTGCTAGAGCTTGAGAAGGGAGAACTTTGTCACTGTACTTTTGCTTTCCAGGTATGAAATGCAGTATGCTCCTCAACCACCTCCAAGTATGTGTCAGTTCATAACTGCTACAGAGATGACTCTACAGCGCTATGCAGCAGATATAAATAACAGACTTATCAGGCAGGTGGAGCGGTTGAAACAGGAGGCAGTCACTGTACCTGTTTGTGAAGAGCAGCTGAAAGAAATTGAACGTTGCATAAAAGTTTTCCTCCATGAAAATGGAGAGGAGGGCTCCCTGAGCTTAGCAAGCGTTATCATCTCTGCTCTTTGTACGCTGACGAGGTGAGTTGCCTCCTGTGACACTTTTTTGTACGTGTTCATGGTTGAGACCACATAAAAGGAATATTCAAGTGACATAATTATGTGGAGAATGCGATAGCAGGCAGGTTGCCTAATGAAGTGTCATAATTTGTCTAGGCGAAATCTGATGATGGAGGGTGCCGCCTCTAGTGCTGGAGAGCAACTGGTTGATTTGACTTCAAGAGATGGAGCCTGGTTCTTGGAGGAGCTGTGCAGCATGAGTGGGAATGTTACCTGCCTTGTGCAGCTGCTGAAGCAGTGTCATCTTGTACCCCAGGACTTAGATATTCCAAACCCAATTGAAGCATCAGAAGCTGTTCACTTAGCTAATGGAGTATATATCTCACTACAGGTGATACTTACTTTTATGTTACTTTTTCTTTCCTCATCCTCAACCTTCTAAGGCTTCAACTAAGCCAGTCTTAACAGCTTCTTCCTTAAACAGTTAAATGTTTGCTTATGATGCTGCTGAGCTTTTTTTTTCTTGGTTGGACCTTAGTCTTGGTTATTATATTTGCCTGAGCTGAACAGGCATTTACTACTTGTTTTCAATTGAAACAAGTAGTTGGAAACAAATTCTGAAAACCTGTTTTACAGGCCCCTATCTCCAAGACTGAGAAGGAAAAAAATCACATTTATAATTCTGTGGTTAGAAATGTTTTCACTTTAATAAAACAAACAAAAAGCCATTAGTGGCAGCTTGAGTAAAATACCGGCTGAAGACATAGGTGGTTTATAAACTGTGGCTGGTGTGAACATCTTTCAAAGGCTTTCAGTTCCACTGCATTGTATTTGAAAAACATTTTCCTACCAAGTATTAACGTTTCTGAAATCTAATGCAATTTAATTGCAGTGGAGATCTTTCACCCACACATTGTTGTCCTCCGTGAGCTCTTAAGTAAGAGGCGTAACTCACTGGGCAGCCCAGATAACCAGTCTTTTTGGTGTGTCTTGTCTTGTTTTGGAGACAGAGCGCGTTGGTTGGTTCTTCCTGTAGCTGCCTTTAGCTCTCTGGTAAGAGAGCTCTCTGGTTTCCGTTTGGGAAAATTGCTTTATGCCACTTCAGGTACTGTTTTTCTTACCTGCATTGAGTTCTGTGGCATGAGTAGGACTCTAGCAAAATAATCACTATCTGGCAAGGTTTTTATTCTTCTCCCTTGCCTAGTCCAATCGGTTTAGCAAATCATAAATTCAGTGAATAATTTAACTCGCTCATTTATAGTTACGTAATAGAAAAGAGCAGCAACATAATTTGACGGAATCGATTTGCAAAGCATATTCTCTGTACCACTAATCCTCTGCTGAGGACTGCTGTAAGGTCTTGCTGCTGATGCTGTTGAGGTAGTTGTTGCTACGTTGTGCAAATATCAACCCTTTAGGTTTGTACAGGGTTTAATGTATTCCTCTTTTTTTTTTTAATTTAAAAAATTGAGATTTTGACCCTTGGCTCACCACCATCGTGTTCTCTTTTAGGTAATGTCTACTGCAGGGTGATGTAACACTGAAACGAGAAAAATGTTGCATATGATACTTTTTGAGAGGGGAACATGTCTTATGTTTTTATACTTACTTCCCAACAGGAATTGAACTCAAACTTCCGACAGATCATTTTCCCTGAAGCGCTTAGGTGCTTAATGAAAGGAGAGTACACTTTAGAAAGCATGCTCCATGAGTTAGATAACCTTATTGAACAAACGACTGACGGGGTCCCTTTGCAAACCCTGGTTGAATCTCTTCAGGCGTACTTACGAAATGCCGCTATGGGACTAGAGGAAGAAACACATACTCATTACATTGATGTCGCAAGGTAAATCACTTTTTTTAGTTCAGGTGTGAGAGAATGAAGACTGCAGAGCATTAGTTTGTCTAAATGTTGTTACTTGTTTGATGTACAGGCTTTTCTTGCCCAAGAATACCCTTAAGCAGAGTGCAGTGTCTAAAGCGTGCATGTGTCCTCTCCGTGTGTTTGTGTGTTTATCCGCATGCGTATGTAGAAATAGAGAGCTACTGCAATTTATGTTTACATCTGCTTCAAGCTGACTTTTGGTAGTCAACTTTTTCCAGAATACATAGTTGTGATTTTGGTGGAAGTTAAAGCATGCTAGGGACTGATCCGTTAGTTTGTGGGAGGAACCTGTGAAAGGGAGAGCTCATAACCATGGCACTCCTTTCCTCAGGAGGTTTGATGAGCAGCTTTTGCATAATGAATCAGTGACTTGATTAAAAAAAACCAAAACAGAAACAAACAAAACCCCACCCAAACAAAAAGATTGTGTGTCTTGCAATGTGGGACAGTGCCTTTCTAGGGAGGTGCTGGGTAGACAGCTGAGCCAATTCAAAAAGCTTCTTGCCAGGTCGAAGTGATCTTGCTGCTTCCTTTGAGCCAGTTGTGGTGGCTCCATCAGTGGTACAGTGACGGCTGCTATACCACTTGAAAACAATTTGCTTTTTATCTCTTAGGTTAATTTTCTTCCTGGTTTGCCCATTGGCAAGCTTGCTCAGCCTGTTAGTTGAGGGTCAAAAGCGATATAAGGGAGGGAGAGGACGAGACCACCCTTTCAGGAGCGGCAAGCTGCTAAACCATCTCAGCCATAACCAGAGACCTCATCCTTCACCTTTTTACCCCATGCTCCATTCAGTTGATTCTATATGTGTCCGTTATAAAACCAGTACTGAGTTTTCAAGGAAGGAAAGGGGCTATTTACGTCACTTTTTCCCATGCTCATAGGAAGTACAGTCTGTGTCCTCTGCCTGTATTTTAAGTTAGCTTTGTACCTGGTCCTTTAATACAATCCCTTTTTCTGTGGCATCCTTGGCTGTTCTCATGGGACCAGCATTGGGATTCAGGTGGTGAGCGGGGCAGGGAGCAGGATGAGCCTGCAAAAATGTCACCTTGGTCAGGTGCAACTTAACTCCAGTCTGCTCTAGCTGTGAGATCAATCAGTTTAAGAAAATCCTATTTATTTCTTGTAGACTAAGCAAAAACATGTAAATCTTTTTTTTTTTTTATTATTTTTAAGAGTACTTCACGCTCAGTATGGTGAGCTGATTCAGCCAAGAAATGGTTCAGTTGATGAAACTCCCAAAATGTCAGCTGGTCAGATGCTTTTGGTAGCCTTTGATGGGATGTTTGCTCAAGTGGAAACTGCATTTGGTTTATTGATTGAAAAGGTATGGATTTGTTCTTTTCAGAGTACTCTGAGTCAGGAAGATGAAATCGTTATAAAAACAAAACTAATTTATGTCCTTTATGTTGCTCAGCTAAACAAGATGTAAATACCTGTTGCTTGGCGTAAGATCGACATAATTAGGGAAGCCCGCAGCACCCAAGTTAACTTCTTTGATGATGACAATAATCGGCAAGTTCTAGAGGAAATTTTCTTTCTGAAGAGACTGCAAACAATTAAAGAATTTTTCAGGCTCTGTGGTACCTTTTCTAAAACATTGTCAGGTAACTTACCTTTCATATGTGGCAAGCGTGCAGAAACTAAAAATGAATTCCTGGAATCTTGCTGTGTTTCTAAGTCAGATAATATTTTTCAAGATGCATCAAATGTTTTGTTTATAACAAAAATACTATTTATTTCCCTTGAAAGGCATCAGTTCCCTCGAAGACCAGAATGCGGTAAATGGACCTGTTCAAATTGTCAATGTGAAAGCCCTTTACAGAAACTCTTGCTTTAGCGAAGACCAAATGGCCAAACCAATCAAGGCTTTTACAGCTGACTTTGTGAGACAGCTTTTAATTGGCCTTCCAAATCAAGCTTTGGGACTGACTTTGTGCAGTTTCATCAGCGCTTTGGGCGTCGATATCATTGCTCAGGTAGAGGCGAAAGACTTTGGAGCAGAAAGCAAAGTTTCTGTGGATGACCTGTGCAAGAAAGCTGTGGAGCACAATATCCAAATTGGCAAGTTCTCGCAGTTGGTCATGAACAGGGCAACAGTGTTGGCCAGCTCATATGATACAGCGTGGAAGAAGCACGATCTAGTGCGCAGGCTGGAAACCAGTATTTCGTCTTGCAAGACCAGTCTTCAGAGAGTACAGTTGCATATCGCCATGTTCCAGGTACATAATACACTCAAAACCGTGTCTCTGGACAGTGAGCTTTAGTTACTGTGTCTGAGCACAAGACCTTTGTATTTTGTTGGATGAGCTTTAGAGTATTTTAACTGACTTTATCAAGTATTTTGGGTTTAAATTATTCTGTAAACATATAAGGAAAAAAAAAGTGTTGGAGCTAGCTGCTTTTGAAGACTAGCTGCTCTCTAAGATGCAGACATGGCAACGTGTAAATTCTCTGAGTCAATACAAGTAATTATTTTTCAGTAACCATTAAGTCATTTGTTAGAAAAGAAGTAATTTGGCTTTTTTACTAGCAATGTTGTCCCATTCTCCCCCTTCTTTCAGACAGACTATGACTTTAAGGGAGGAGATTGCTGAAAACAGAGGGTTTAAAGCATTGCTGAATGTCATCTGGTACATTTCCTTCAAAGTTTTAATGCATTAACTGTCTCTTTGCTCCGCTGTTTGCCTCCTGAAAAAATATAAATAGCAGCGGTATCAATCCTGAAAATGTTCTTCTGTGGCTTTAGGTAAACGTGTACGTTGCACTGTGTGTGGGTGTCCAGTTGTGTTGTAGTATCGCTGATCTTCATTTCGTAGTCATCTGCAGGTTAAGGGCAAAGGCTTTCTCCATGTCGCTTAACAAACCGTTTCGTGGGCTGGTAAGCAAAACCGTCTTTAATGCATCACAAGTGAATTGTGCCCTGACTTAGGAAGTGTACCAGAGTACAAGAATTGCTGTTTGTGAAGCAAAGTATTTTGTGCTGAGCAATACTGATAATCGAGCGTTACCTTTATTTTCTTAAAGTGGCAGCATGAAGATCTCCTCATCAGTCGCCCACAAACCATTTCTGTTACTCCTCCACCTCGTTCTGCAATTTTAGCCAGCATGAAAAAGAAACTTCACACGCTCAGTCAGATTGAAGCTTCGATTGCAACAGTCCAGGTACTGCTTTTTTTTTGGGAGGTTTCTTCAAGCAGCACCTTGGAATGTGACTCAAACATAAGCTGCAGAATTACCTGCTGCCTCTGTTATCTTCTCTCTTGCTATCAGGCTACAAATTTAGTGGTATTTTCCTTGATCTCTTTCAGTCTGTCCTATATATATCATGATACTGTTTGATTTTTGCTCTCATACAAAACATTCTCTCCAGAATATCAGTAAATTTGTTTCATGAGCAAAAATAGGAATATGTGAAAGTACCTTTCCTTCTGAAGGCGGATTGTGCTCCTTTTCTTTAAGTTTCTGGCATAAATCATCCTTACTATCATTTTACTAGCAAAGTGTCAGAAGCTTCCTTTGTAGATGTGGGCAAATAAGTTATTCTGCGTGCTAAGGCTTCTCTGTGCTGTGGCTTGGCTCAGCTGTTTAGCCCTGTGGGTATTGGTAATATAGAATGTTTAATTGTTTAAAATAAATACTGCTTAGCTTCTTGAATTTTAATTTCCTTTTTAGTTGTGAAGGTATGTTTGCAATAACTTTTTTTTTAAGATTATTTGTAAAATAATTTAGGACTCCTATGATTTTTATATGATTTTTAGTCTAGAAATGTGATTACTTCTAACTGGCTTCTGCAATTATTTTTTTTTCTGGTGGGTTAAAATCTAGACAGATGACTGTATTTCCTTCACAATCAAATCCAGTTGTGATGTGTGCTGCAAATAAACCTCTAAACAGCACAAGCTAACTCTTGTCAGTCATGAATACCACATTCTTTTGTATCTATGGGTATAAGAATGTGCCTGCATGTGTTACATATATAACTTTAAAAAAGTTAGGCATAATATATATCACTATACATTACCTATATCTATGGGTTTTTTTCTTTCTTCCCCAATGCAGGAGAAACTGGCAGCACTTGAAGCAAGTATTGAGCAGCGTTTAAAATGGGCAGGAGGGGCTAATCCTGCGCTGGCACCGGTCTTGCAAGATTTTGATGCCACTATTGCTGAAAGAAGAAACCTTGTACTGAAAGAAAGTCAAAGGGCGAGTCAGGTACGTAAGTACAGGACCATTGACTCGGTGTGTTTGCTCTTTATTTCCTACCTGGGATTTATGTAGAAGGTATTTTTCCTCCTCAGCATCTAATGAGCAAGCATAGATAACTAAATACTTCCGGGAATTCCACTTTAAAAGCAGTATGAATAATCCCTGGGAGAACTGATGCAGGGTTGGATGGTCCTGAAGCAATATTGCTACTGTAACAGAGCAACTTTACTGCTGTATTTAAAATTCTCCCTTCTAAGGACACGGAACAGATGCAGTTTGTATAATAAACAGTTTAATGGGAATAATTTTTCTTACTCCTGCTTTGATTTTACAGGTCACTTTCCTCTGCAGTAATATCATTCATTTTGAAAGTTTGCGTACTAGAACAGCAGAAGCCTTAAATCTTGATGCTGCATTATTTGAACTTCTCAAACGCTGTCAGCAAATGTGCTCGTTTGCGTCGCAGTTCAACAGTTCCGTCTCCGAACTGGAGCTTCGCCTGCTTCAGAGAGTGGTAAGTAAAGGTGAAGGCAAAATGGGTGACACTACAGAATCACTGTAATCGTGAGTCCTCGCTTTTGTCTTTCATTCTAAATTAATGTTACATGGACCTTGTCATGGGCTGTGGACTACAGGGTTCATTCCATCAGCTGCTGGGCACTTGGCGGTAGCACCCGCACAGTAATAGAATTTTACCTCTGGATACAGACAGAGCGGTGTTCCTGTTATTGCAGGGCACGGGCCTCGAACATCCGATCGGCAGCTCGGAGTGGCTTCACTCGGCGCACAAGCAGCTGACCCAGGAAGTATCTACCCAGAGGACAGTACAAACGGAGAGAGAACAGCAAATAGAAACAGTCTGTGAAACAATTCAGAATCTGGTGGATAGTATTAAAACTGTGCTCACGGGTCATAACAGGCAACTTGGAGATGTCAAACATCTGCTGAAAGCTATGGCAAAGGTATGCCTGAAACTTTATTGCTCCAAACCGTGCCAGTGGTTTATAGCTGTAATTACGTGTGCTTTTTAGAGTATCTAGAAACAGGAAAATGTGTTTGTACGCATAGCGCTAAAGGCCTAGACTCTTAGAGGTGAAATGCATATATTAAGCTTTAGTTCTAGAGTTAGGCTAATCAGGCTTTGGTTGAATTAAACCTTTTTTCTCATTGGGCGGTTGAAAGATTTTATTTGTGTTTACAAATTCTCTTGGCTTTTAATCAGTAAAACATCCAAATTTATTTTCTTGAAATGTAACTACTGAGAATTATGGTTATTTGTAGTCAAATGACAAACTGAGGCACTGAAAAGGCAAAGAAATGCTCAACTTCAGTCTCTTAGCCAAAATATATCAGTTAACCTTTTTGCACGTCTCTGTTACAGGATGAAGAAGCGGCTTTGGCAGATGGCGAAGATGTTCCCTATGAGAATAGTGTTAGGCAGTTCTTGGGCGAATATAAGTCGTGGCAAGATAATATTCAGACAGTTTTGTTTACATTAGTTCAGGTTATGGGTCAGGTCCGCAGTCAGGAACATGTTGAAATGCTGCAGGAAATAACTCCCACCTTGAAAGAACTAAAAACACAGAGCCAAAGGTAAGGAGGTCACCTTTTCTCCGGTGAAGGCGTTCTGCTTGTCTCCTTGTCTCTAGCGGGAACAGACTGTTTCCTTTTGAGTTTTCAGTAAGTTAAGTAGCTACATGAATATTTATCAACTCCATTATGTTTCCTAGTGTCTACAATAATCTAGTGGGTTTTGCATCACCCTTAGTCACGGATACATCAAATGAATGCTCAAGCCCAACATCAGCTGCTACGTATCAGCCAACCTTTGCTGCAGGTAATACTTGGAAAAGCACAAACATTAAAACATCAGGAATTGATGTTAGAGAAGGGATTGTAATTTTAATTAAACTTTTGAAATACAATCTCTATCAAATTATAAAAGCCCATAAAGTTCCAGTCGTTCCGCATACGATACCAAATGACCGCTTGATCATGGCCTTAGATCTGGATTCATTCCAGCGTATATTCACCGTCTATCAACTGAACTGTGACCTCTGTTGAAATTAGTATTAAAATGTAGGGTGAGTTTGGAATTAATCCTGAAATCATACAAATGCATTCATGTTCACAAAGTTGTCGTTACTTTACAGTTAAAAACATGAGTAAAGTTTCTCATGAGCATGGATTTCTTTTTAAAGGATTATTCTACTCTCAATATTCGGACAAGGTTCCTGATGCCTATCAAGGACAAGAATTGCATTTTATAACTGCCATACAAAATGATAGAACTGGAGGTTGAAAGCCTATAAAAATTTGCTTACTGTAACTAAATGTTTTGCAATGGAACAAAACCTCTTGTTTATGAAGTGAAAGAAATCAGAAAATTGGAAGTTGCAGAGAGAAGAACTGGGGCAGAGTTTAAAATACCAGTTTAAAATGCATTTGTACTGAACTACTGATAGCTGCGTTTGATATGCATTTAATTGTGCTTTTCTTGCATCCGTAATGTATTATTTTGAATACTTTAAGCGCTTTTAAACTTCCTTTACAGCTGTACGTAGCAATACAGGGCAGAAAACTCAGCCAGAGGTGATGTCACAGAATGCAAGAAAGCTAATTCAGAAAAACCTTGCCACGTCAGCAGACACTCCTCCAAGCACAGTCCCAGGAACTGGCAAAAGCGTTGCCTGTAGTCCCAAAAAGACAGCCAGGGACCCTAAAACGGGAAAAGGTAAATACAGGGCTTAACATACACCCGCCCAACCCCTCCCCCCCCAACAACAACAACAAAAGAACCCCAAAACACCTCAGTGGGCTTTTGTGTGGGAATGTAAAAATTAATTTTATTTTGTACCTTTAGCCGTGCAGGAAAGGAATTCATATGCAGTTAGCGTGTGGAAGCGGGTCAAAGCCAAGTTAGAGGGCCGAGATGTGGATCCCAACAGGAGAATGTCTGTTGCTGAACAGGTGAGTTGAAAATAGTAAAGTTCCAGTACCAGTCCTTGGTCTAAACACTTAGTAGTAAGCCCGTGTGTAAGCCTGCTGAATGACCGCAGTCCTAGTGCGAGGGGGTCCCTTTGAGCTGTGTGATTTATATTCCAACGCAAATCAAGTTATGCTGCTGCCTTGTATTGCCTATGATAGAGGAAACAAATGCTGTTGTTTCCTATATCATAGATTTATACAAACTCATGAAGTGGGTAAAATTGCCTTTTGTAAATCAGCAAGCTAACATTTGTTACCCAGAGAGAAGATGGGATCTGTACATCTGTCTAAACAGAACTTGTCTGGTTACCAGCACAACACAGCCAGGCCCCTGTCTCTGGGAGAGGAGTCAGTGGACCCAGCTGTCCACGTAAATTCACAGAACCCCAGCCTGGTTTGGGTAGGCAGGGACCTCCCAGTGCCACCCCTGCCATGGGCAGGGACACCCTCCACTAGCCCAGGTTGCCCAAAGCCCCATCCGACCTGGCCTTGGACGCTGCCAGGGAGCCAGGGGCAGCCACAGCTTCTCTGGGCACCCTGGGCCAGGGCCTCAGCACCCTCACAGGGAAGAAGTTCTTCCTAACATGTCATCTCAATCTCCCCTTCAGCTTAAGTGGAGAATGTTGTGACTGTTTGCAAGATAAGGGATATGAATGAGATGATGCGTGATCTTTTTGCCCCTCCAGTACAAATTCCTATTTATTACGTGACTACACAGTTATGTGAGATTAAGTTTACGGTTACTATAGATGTTTTCACTGAAACTTTGTATTTGCAGGTGACATTCAACAGTAAATGTTAAGATCACTTAAACACTCAAAAAAAGTAGCTTATTTTAATTACTTGTTTGGCCTTTTTAATAGGTTGACTTTGTGATTAAGGAAGCAACTAATCTAGATAACTTGGCTCAGCTGTATGAAGGTTGGACTGCCTGGGTATGAGTAGGGAGAGTGCAGATCAGTCTGGTTCAGCGAGGTCAGACATCCACCAGAATCAACTCGGCCTCAGGCATCCATAGCCGCACCACAGTCGGTGGTGATGCATACTGGGGCTTAATCTGAGGAAACCTAGGAAATCTCGGTGCACTGGGAAGTGAATCCTGCAGGATAGCTGCACTCAGGGATATGCTAAACACAATGGTCTGCAACCCCCACGGTCAAGGGTGAAAGCTCACCGCTTGAACAACACGGTTTGTCTTTCTGCTGCGGAAGAACTGCAAACGTGTCTGGGGGTTAGCCGCAGAAGGAAATCGGGATGCTACAAACCGCAGAGCGATTTGGAACTCAATTCCACCTGACCCTGTGAACAATTCAGGAAACACCGAACCCTGTTCAAAGAAAAACAGAAAAAATGGGGCCATGAAGAAATCACAGCAAGGGAAGATTTGATGCATTCAGATTCTTGTTACTCTCGTTGCGTGGCAACAGTGCTGGTTGAGTTGACCAGTTAGTACGGAAAAAGGCTACAAAATGTAAACTTCAGAAATGGACTGAAAGGAAAGAGCTGTACATCAGATATACGCTGCATTGGAAGAACTTCTGAGATAGAAGAAAAAGCCTTTGTTCTCTTCTCCCTTTCCTCTTTCCTGTCTCTCCTCCCTCCCAGCCTCTCCTTGCATACACCCCTCTTGGCTTATTCTTGTAGGTTAGGCGTACTTCCAATATACTTTTTATTTCAATCCTTCTACTTTGCAGTTTAGTCAAATTAACAACTTACATTTTGTTTGGTAAACAAAGTTTCCAAAAGCACTGAAGATATAGAACATCAATGATTACTTATGAGTTGGATGGTCAAATGCAAAATGTGATTTTGGTTATTTTTAAAGTCATTTCTGTGATTCTATTATGTACAGTTTCTCAAAATTGTCACTGTGCATCTAAAAGTAATGAATCCTACAGGCATTTGATTTAATGTGCACTTCCCTCTGCTTGCAGTGTACACTTTTTTGTAATTCAAATTGTCCCTCCAATCTCATTCTACTGTGATTGCTGTAGTTTCTTTTGTACGACGTAGCTAATCCAATGTAATCTTTACCTTTTTAAAAACCAGGATAGAGTATCTAGTAGAGTTTTACATTGTTGATGACAGATGAACAATAAAGTGATGTTCTGGTGGAGGTAGAGTGATACGCTTTTTACTTCACTTTCCTAATACTTTTAGTTTACACTTGTAAATTGTAGTGCTTCAGTTCACAGGGGTATACGTATAATCCAAGAAATGAAGGACTCTCCAATTTTTGCTCGACTAGATCTGTAACAATTTCTGCAAAGTAACTTTCCTTTGCCGTATTACTTCTAGAGGTGGTTGTTCAATGATGCATCCATAGGGAATCTTCCTCCGAGGCTTTTGGTTTTGTAATCAGTTCTGCACTCAGAGTGTGATTACTGTCAGAAAAGTCTCTAAAAATGGCATCTTCTTACTTATGTCGATGTCCTGCTTGTCTGTCGATTGCCTAAAAGACTTCTCGCTCCCTCGTTGAAGCGGGACGCCTTTAGGAAGAGGCCAGCTTCCTTTTCTTAGAGCAAACCAGCCTAACGCAGCTCAGTCACGGCTACGGAGTCTTACAGGAGCTGGTAGCTAAAGCAGAAACGCAGCACACCGGCAATCAACCCAGATAAACTTGCGTAGCTCTGTGTAAAAGGTTTCTCTTCTGTAAACTTGAATTCAGTATGCGCAGTTGCTGAAAAACGATAGATGTGGGAAGATCCTTTATGCCATCTTAGTCACTTTTCAGAAGCAAAACATGCTTTAAATTACAGCATTTTTTCAATCGAAATTTAAGTATTAAAGGATTTGAGCCAAGCTCACTACCGGCATAAAATCCCTGTAACGGAATGGATTGGTAGCAGTTCATCCGAGTAGAAAGCTTGGCTGGTAATTTTCAGATAACATCAATTAACACCAGGCATAAGTACTAGAGGAACTTGTATTATTTCCAGTATTTGCACTATGCTAACTGCTCTGCCTCCTCAGTAGGTCTTAGAATTCACTTCCTCCTCTGTTGCCAATTTTTCGTGGACATGCACTTTGACGTGTGACAATTCTCAAAGGACACACGGCCTTTTTTGTGTTCCGATTGCCTGCTTAGGGAAGTGGCAGGCTTTAGAGCCGAGGATACCCGTGCAAATGCATTCCACTGCCGCTGCTTCCCGAGCCCTCTGCCGCGCCACGCGTTGCGAGAAAGAAGGTGAAGAATGTTCGTGTGCAGAACGAGACACTTGACACTGTCAGTCCTTTTCATTTTTCTCCAGTTAAAAATAACCTTATGAACAATCTGTTTGGAGACCGTAGTAACAAGAGTGTATTATACATGCTGTTTGGTTTCTTGGAAGCCGGAGGGAAGGGAGGGATAATGCACTCACCTGTGGCTCATGTATTATACCTCTGCTATCCAGAAATGAAACACTTGTGTGGAGATGGGTTCTTACTGCATAATTTAATAAAGTTTTAAAAAATAAATTAAAATGTATTCACAATTTCCTTGTATGCAAAACTGCTTACGGTTGTGAAAATTACGGGGGGAGAATAAAGTGCCTACTACAGACATATACCAAACATCCCCACTTAGAGCAGGATTCTACGGAGACTTGAATTTGCTTAACTAATGTTGAGGAAACAGCTCAGGTGCTTCGGAGTTAGTGGGATTGTCGGCTTCTGTGTGCTGACGCATTGTTCTTGGTGAACGTTGACGTGGCAGATTGGCGCAGTCTTGGTTAAACCTCAGATGCAGATCGCGTGCATAGTAAATCAGACTGCACTGGTCACATTGGCTTTTAAAAGGTAATGGTGCCTTAGGATGCTTGGGTGGAAGAATAGTGGTATCAATATAACTGAAATTACAACGTGTACAGTTAATTTTTTAGTACCTTGCGGACACTTACGATCAGTTTTTCCTTCTTTTGCCTTCAGTGATTGGTGTGTTTAAGTGGTGATATATTTTTGTCTGTAGCTTTTCAAGTATCTAAAAGACTCAGGTCTCCCATATTAATCGGACGGTGGGGGTGGTTTTCCAAGGAAAAGGGAATGAGGTTTCTATAAAAGCAGTGATGCTAATGTGAGGTCACCTTGCGCAGGGAAGGGGGGGTTTCACCGCACAAACCCTGGTGGGAGCCGCAGCAGCCGTGAACCCCGTTGTGCTGTCCCCCCTCTGATAAACTGAGCGACTAAAATTTATCTTCTTACTGCTTTGTTTTCCTGAATGCGAAGCACCGTATAAAAATATGCCTTCAGAAATACTGGAGAGGCTAAAGCTCCATTTTTTGAACCGCTGTAGTCCTTGAGGTTTTTGCTTTCAACTATTCATCAGGGTGTTCTGTGCCAAGACTTTTGGCCATCCTGCTTTAGTACACTCAAGTACTTCAAAGGTTTCTCCCCCCCCCCCCCCCCTCTGTTCTCTTTATTTCTTACCT